>JASANF010019663.1:0-15650 GCA_030248245.1 Trissonchulus sp. WLG1_4
TACGTGCATCTGGGGAAAAGGGCGGCGAACTGTCTATTCTGGGAGGAAGAGGGGGTATTTCTAATTGCGGCAAAGGGAGTTACGGCGGGAGATCCCATGCGTCCCTACGAACTGTGCAGTTACGACCTACGCGACGACACCCCCCCCCCCCCGAGAACTATGACATGCGGCGCGAATTATTTCCACCCGAGCGAACTTTCCAGTTATTTGAGTGCCTGCCGTGTGCCCAGCCGTCCGTGTGATCAACCAGCTGTCCGCCCGCCAGCCAGCCAGTCAGTCAGCCGAGCAGTCAGCCGTCAGCTTGCCGCCTTGCCAGCCATCCAGCTAGCTTGCCGTCTGCCAGCCGATCCGCTAACCGCGGCCAATGCCCCACGTCAGGCCCTGATGCCCAAGAAAAATTGGACACTGGTAGATATAGGGTATTTGTATGTGCATGCCTTGTCCGGTATTTGTGTCGCTAGGGCGCTATAAAAATTAGTAGGTAGGTAGTGCAGTTAACGCGTTTAGGGAGTGTTGAGAGGAAAGTTAGTAGACTAACACTGGAATCCGATATCCGAAGCGAAGAGATCCGAAACCGAGAGAAGTGTACGAATCTCGGAATGTGGCACGAGGTGCACGGGTTCTGAAAATTCAAGCAAATTTTAGTGGTGATAGTTTCAGAGCGGCAGCTGTGTTAGGTGAGTGGCGTACGCGACGGGTGACTGCAGCACCCTGAAAATCGCGTCTGTTTGCGTGCTATGCACGAGGCGTACGTCATAGAAAGCAGGCGCGAGCTCGCCACTAGAAGGTTTAGTTCCGTGAGAATTTGAGCAGCTGAGTGAGAGTTAGAGCCGGCAGTGAGAGAGAGAAGGACGTCCTTGAAGTTTACTAACCTTAGTGTGTATGTAGGGAATGTCTGAGTCTAAATTTAGCTAGGTACGTACTGTATTCCTTAGGTAGAGTATGCGTAGGTAGAGTGAGTAGGTAGGAAACGGGTTAGCTGCACGAGCAGTCCCTTGTGAACCGGTCGAGGTAGCTGAAAGTGGATGTGATTGCTCCGTTTCGATCCGGAGTTCAATCTAGTGGGACCTCCAGGAGGGGGGCAGGACTAGTTTAAATTTGGGAACGTGTTTGCGTACTGAGAGGGAGGATTTTGGCTACGATTTTTGTTCGTTTTAATTCGGTAGAACCGCAAAATTTTGAGTTTGAAATTTGAGAGCTTTAATGGGTTATTGGCGTTTGTTTGTATAACTAATTGCTTTTGTGTATTTTCAGGAAAGTTGTTAAATCCGTATTTATAAATTGTATGCATAAATTGTGGGTTTAAAAATTCTTCAGTAGCTGAATTTGGGCATAGGGAGTGCGAGAAAACGTGCCTCAACCAGGAGGTACCCGTTGACATGCGCTAGACACGCCGAGGCGTCGTGTCCGCGCAGGGGGGCACCTGTTGTGAATCCAGGGTTACCCCCTGGTCTAGGCAGGTTTTCTCGAACTCCTGCAGACATATACATCTTCAAAATTTATTTTTATTCACGTTTCACAATCGCGGAGTTAAGCCAAGACACGCGTCTCTTCATTTTTATATTTGACAGTTTTCATGACTTCGCAGCGCTCTGTGTAGCGCCCTTGAGTTCAGAAATTACTAGAAAGGCTGCCAGTAGTTTCTCTGGCTTGCTGTTTGGCTTGCAACGTAGTAAATTCGTGACTCAGCACATCAAATATAAATACGTATTTTGTATGTTTAAAACATGAAATTATTCGCATTATCAAGCCCAAATTCAGCATTTCATGTAATACTTTCAGTAGTTTTATATATTTTGCATTTAGACTTTTAATGGGAAGCTATTTCTAGGCCAATCGGCGCATTGCCGAAATTATATATTGTCCTTTGGTGTAACTGGCTTATAGTCAGTGTGAGCTGGTGAAGACGTCGCGGACAGGGGGGTGGCGCCGACGCACTTGAACGGGGATAGGTAGTTAGAGCCTCGCGCGCCGAGTGAGCTTAGGAATAGCTTCCCTTGAGTTTAGGGACTGAAATGAGTTAGGTTTTTACTCGTTTTCCTCCGTTTGTTATATTTTGTTACTTGGCCTCCAATAAATTTTATTAATTTGTAGTTTTTGTGTCGTCTCCAATTTTGATTGCGTGTTGGGTGTTTTGTAGGGCTTTGCAGCTATTTTGAAGAGATTCCACACGTGAGCCCCGAACCTGAGAGGGCCGGAATTTGAGTGTTAGGCCGTTTGTTACGGTCTTCAGCCGTTAAATCACGTTCCGCTGGGCTCGGGCGCACGGTCACTTTTCGCCCTCGTGCCCTCGCCTTTTGAGCCCAAATCCTAAGAGCCCCGTGGTTCGTGGTTTAACAATAGAACTTTTTGTTTTGAAGTAGTACATGTGTAACGTAGCAAGATGTAACGTAGCAGCGGTCAGCGTAGTAGGCGGGTCTTGCAAATTGCAACGACAGCCGCATAGTAGTGTAGTTAGAAGTTCTGCTGGGGTTGATAAAGGCTGTTAGAAAAGTTAGTCGTAGGCCGGGATAGTGTAGTGGTCAGCGAGCGCGTCTGCCATTACACGTCTGCCATATTCCGGAGTGTAGCAGAAGGCACAGGTTCGATTCCTGTCCTGGTCTTTTCTGAAAAGGGTATGGGGGGGCGACCCCCCACCTTTCATCTGGCGCTGCGAGTAGGGTCGGACCTGGGATATACGCGGATTGGGGATTGGATTGGGGGTTTCAACCCCTCTACAGGTACGCCGCTGAGTTGTGATTTGGTTGTTAGGTTGCGGGTAATCCTTAGAAAACCCATGAGATCATTTGAGTAAGGTTTCGGGTTATCCTGAGAAAACCCAGGTTTAGTTGTTTGAGTGAGGTTACGGGTGATCCTTAGAAAACCCAGGAGTTTATGGTTAAGGTTACGGGTGATCCTTAGAAAACCCAGGAGTTTATGGTTAAGGTTGCGGGTGATCCTTAGAAAACCCAGGAATTCTTGTGAAGCGAGCGTACCTGAGCAACTGCGAGGACGCAGTTGGATTAAGCGGGGGGAAGATGTAACGTAGCATAATGTAACGTAGCAGCGGTCAGCGTAGTAGGCGGGTCTTGCAAATTGCAACGACAGCCGCATAGTAGTGTAGTTAGAAGTTCTGCTGGGGTTGATAAAGGCTGTTAGAAAAGTTAGTCGTAGGCCGGGATAGTGTAGTGGTCAGCGAGCGCGTCTGCCATTACACGTCTGCCATATTCCGGAGTGTAGCAGAAGGCACAGGTTCGATTCCTGTCCTGGTCTTTTCTGAAAAGGGTATGGGGGGGGGGCGACCCCCCACCTTTCACATGCAATGAGAAGCTAGTCCAACGCTGTATGGTATCAAATAATTACTGCCAGACATAACACTATCAATATTGACAAATATCTTGGACCAATCGTCATTAATAAGCTAGACATCACACAATAGGGACATAAAAGTTCGAAAAATCAAGCCAGATATCAGATTGGCCAGCTTGTGAAGTACACATCATGTGTGGACGCACAATTTTTTGCGACAAATAAGAAAAAAGAAAATTGCAGGTTCGTTTTTCTTCTGATTTGAAATTAAGCGTCTAGATTTTCCACAATTTATCATTATTGCTGTTACTATTTTACAGTTTAAGTACACCTTCACAGTTCAAACTAGTATTACTCCACAGCCGCTACAGTAATCTGCACTAAATTTTGTGTGCATAAACTACAACATATGTGCTATTAGTTTGTGTAAAAAACTATACAGAAAAATTGATAAATGTGACTAAAAAATGGAATGTGAATAGGTTTTTTTCGTCATTTTTCCGACTTCGAGGCATTATTGCAAACTATATGCTGCACCAATTTTGCTGAAACTTGGCAAAATAATTTGCCTTTTGGTATATTTTTAAAATATAGAAAGAACAATTTCTAACATTTTACTGAACAAGTTTTACAGTCGCGCAAAATCGACTGCTTTCGCGACACTACCCCCTTAATTGAAAAATTTTAGGCTACACTGTGCGTAATGTACATAGGTACATAAGTATTTATGTACGTACATACATACCTGATACATATGCAATATGCATATACGCTTGCTATGTGTAACCAGATAGCCGGTGCTCGAAACGTGCTCGAAGTAGAAAATCCAATTAAATTTCGAGCAGACCGGCTAGCTGCTCGAAGTGCGCGCGAGCAGGCAGTGGCAACAGCTCTGACGTCACAAAGTGCTCGTGCTCAATCGAGCACACGTATCTATTTTTGACTGGTACTGTAATATTGTACCACTATATAAAAAGAAGAGCTAGACACTCCTGTTTATTCTAGTTTTGTTAAATAGGTATGCGGCCAATCAGTGAGTAGTTACTCTACTTTTCAAACTTTGGTATATATTCGCTGATGCATAAAACGCATAAATGGCATAAAAGTTAACTACGCAGACCTAAGACAATAGTGGCTGCGAGAGTTTTTCGGCTAAACTGTTTTTACTAAAGTGCATGTTTTTCATGAATTTGTTTGGTCACTTGCCCTTTAACTAGCAACATGAACGCATTTTTCAGTTTTGAATTGTCACCATATTTCAACGCGAACGTGTTAGCATTATCCAACTTTTTCAGTACAGCGCATATAGCACCTTCAATTGCGCTTATATCGATTATAGCGCTTACAGAAACGTTTTTGTCGAATTCGACAGCGCGTATGGCGTAAATAGCGCTTTTCTTCCTCGCTAACACGGTTGTTACACAATTAATTAGTGTTTAATAATTTCTCTGGAATATTGACACTCAGACCTCACAATGTAACGACTCCTCTCCTCACTCCGCAAAAGTGCTTGCTGACTACATAGTCTGGCTTACACTGTTGCTCGAGCAGCGTTGTATAAAGTGAGTTGGGCGCCAAAGATAGTTCTTTCTTTTGCACGCGGTCGTGTAAGTGCCCAATCCTAGAAGTGGACTTTGGCGCTCAAAATCGAGTAATATTGACTCGTGGCTTAATATCCGGTACTGGTTGCACTGTATAAAGTACATTGGCGAGTCACCGGTCTTGTTCGAATCATCAAGCATCCAAAAGCACAAGCGTAAAACAAAGACTTGTGAAAAGTCTGCTACATTAAGCTGAATTAAAGTAGTAACACATATTAGAACAGAAATTATTCGAAAAACCACTGTTCGTAATAACATTGCGCTTATAAAGAAGTCGTAGCACAAAATCAACAATACGATATTTTTCTTCAAATATCTTCTAAACGATAATAGTTAGCTAATGAGTAAAATGCAATTTTAGCAAATCTATTACACCTTGAAAACTACGCCTAGCTTTTTCACTTCGTGTTTCTGACGTACCAGATTTACTAGACTTGTATTAATAGTAATGTGATTAATAATATAATGGTCAACGTTAAGATGGTTTGAACAAAATTTTGGTTTTAACAATATAGACGGAATGTATAAAGGCAGTCTTAGCTAAACATAGTCTGGACTTTGTTTTACAAAAGTTAGAAAAGACAAAAGTTAGACGTTAGTTAGAGCCTCCAGGCCTTGGGCCAAAGTTAGAAAAGGGTAGGGTAAACACATTATTTAAGCAATTACAAAAACAGGCAATCATTAAATTTTATCACTTTTGACTTGTATTTAAAAAATTTTAAGTTTGTTAAGGATTGACAATGGCTGCACTTCCTGTCAAAACGAGCAGTTTTGTTGACGAGCGTACATTTATTTACATGACGACAATATGTATTATTTTACCGTATCGGTAAATTTAAGCGCGGCATGCCCCAAAAGCTTTTTGTCAGTATTTCTTCTAATTTCGGTTACCGATGTTATGTAGAGCTTCCCCTTTATTCGAGTCTGAACTTTGAAAATCGGCAGTACCGACTGACCTTCTATGCAACGATTACTTTTTACGTATTGTACATACTATTTGAGAATTTACCATTGGATTATATTAATATTAGTACGGCAATTGCCTTTTTGCCATGCAATTCGTTCAACATGAACATAATACGATGATTTTTATCTTGATAATTTGGTGCAACCTTAACGGGAAATAGTCCTAAGTTCACGGTGGTCAGGTGTTAGCGAGCACAAGTATCTATTTACATTTCAACAGTTATATCAAGGTATCAAGGTGACAGTTGCAAAGCAAAAAAAACAAAACCAAAGCACTGCAAGCAGTACCTATGTACATATTTTTGTGAAACATGAAACCTGCAAATTTTTGTGACAATTAGGTACTTGATTATTATGTAACGAGTTTTGTATTTTATTTCACAATTACAAATTACATGTTATTATCAGCGTGACACATTATTTACAAGTTCTTATTCAACTTTTGATGCAAGTTGAATGTTTGAGTCCGTTTCAAGCCTTTATCACTAAAAAATAGGTACAACAGTTGCTGTCTTAAACAATTCCGGAATTTGTCACTGTAGGTGATGGCTGGGTCTATAAAAAGTCCCTAAATTGACTTAGGGTCTTATTTAAAATTGGATTAAACGGATTAGATTCAACTTGATTTCGTCAATAACGAAGCGTCAGTTGACATTAACTTGCTGAAACTTGGCACATACCGAGATAATGTAGTGTAAGCCATGTAGGGCGAAATTTCAGCCGGCTATTTTAATTTTGTGCTGTGTTATTAGCAAAATTAGTTTAAACGAATCCGTTAAATCCAATTTTGGATAAGGCCCTAAACAAAAAGTATATGTAGACACCTTGCATAGCTTAATATACAGCAAATTTAAACTACATACAATCACACACAATCCAACGCTCTTAACTATATCAATATTCTTGTAAGATAAACCCAAACAATTACCTGTGGTGACAAGAATGAGAGTCTGAGGTGATTCTAATTTTATGTAAATAATATAATATTCAGCAAGAAGTCACTTAGCCAAAACATAAAAAGCAACAAAGAACCATAATTGCAACCATACAGTCGATTTTCAATCAAAAAGCCAAAATTTCCGACGCGTCGGATGCCATCTGACGCCAAACTTTTACCCAACATTCTGGGTGGAATGCATAAAGGCAGTCTTACGTTAAAACCAGTCTAAGGCGCTCTGCTTCAGTAATGTAGAACATCGTAACAAAAACTTCTACACATATTAGGTTAGAATGTTGCCCTTAGACTGCGTTTAGCAAAACTGAGCCAAGACTGCCTTTATGCCAAGACTACCTAAAACAATTTTTTTCATGACTGTCACACTACCTTTCGAAGTCAAGATTTGGTCTACCCCCATTAGTAATACTGTCATTAGTATAAATTCGGGTATAAATGTATTTATTTACTATTTTAAACATGAGGAAATTCGTGAGACTATCCAAAAGAACCTAAAATGCCTCTTAAAATTGTGGCTAAAATCACATTGCAAACGTGAAACCGAAATTAATGACTTTCGCAATGATGCAATAAAAAATACTTCTCCTAGTGTGCTAAAAAAATCTAGTATGGTGCCATAAAAAGTGGAGTTTACTCAGATAAAACAAAAAAGCCCGTATGCCCTTCAGCCGTACGTGCCTGTTTATTCGTTGTAAACGGCACAATTTCATTTTGTCTGCATGCCCGGCCAACTTAATTTCAGTACAACTTTGCCGAAATTCTAGTGCATACGGACAAACGATAAACGTATAAATCACATCTTTGTCCATATGCCCGAATATCCGCATATCCTATTGTCCCAATGTCCGTTTGCCCTAAAAGTGTGAATTGAAAAACGAACAATACGTGTGCTTTTTTTGTCCGCCTACTGCCTACTGAAGTAGGTATGAATCAACCCTTGATTAAAGGTACAGGCATTAGTTTAGTATGTTTTATTTTTAAATTTTTTTAAAATTGGTGAAGTGTGAAAAAAAACCAGTCACTATGAAAAGCCCGTATTCTGCACTGGCGATTTTTAGACTCTGGAGGGTTACTCCAAAAAACTCCAAATAAACAAAAATTTGTCGAAGCAAGATGTTCGTCGTTGAAAATGTGCGTAGTTATGTTCCAAATGAGAGAAGCTGTGCGATCAGCTTATGTACTTATAAGTTTTAAAACTTTCGAAGGGTTTCGCTGCAGATGTGATTGTTTTGTTTATTTCTATATATTGTTGTTTATTTGTTGTTTCGTGATATGGTTATGCTAATTTTCTGAAATGCGCCATTTGTACATATGTACCATGTAACATTAAGGGTGGATTTCACAAAGGTGGTTTTACTAAACCATGGTTCTACATACCTTCTCAAATGATTCGCACATAATTTCATTACGAAATATCTCCTGATTTGTTACGAATTTAGTAAATTTTCCTAAACCATGGTTTTAGCGCAGTTGAAATTTGAAACCTGCAGCACAACAGGTCTCTGTTTTGCTGAAATTCCAGCTGAGCTAAAACCTTGGTTTAAGAAAATCTACGAAATTCGTAACGAATCAGGCTATAATTCGTAAAAGTATGTGCAAATCATATAAAAACGTACGTAAAACCATGGTTTAGTAAAACCACCTTTGTGAAAACCACCCTAAGCGTTTGTCTTTTTGCAGTTTATAAACGTACTCTATTTTTTATATTACAGTCGTAAATTTTATTCACAATAATATATACTTACTATGTCATATTACTGTATAAGACATTATATTATTCTTTTTCTATATTATATTTATTAATAGTTACAAAACTATTCTGCAAGATGTTAACCATCGCGCTTCATTTGACTCAAAAGATACATTTTGATCTACTGCTGGTGAATCATTACGGTGCCGATTCCAAAAAAGTACATTACTAAAACAATGTACATCAATTATTGATTTTCATGCGTAGACACAGACAAAAATGAACAGGCAGCTCCCAAGCTGAAAATACACACAAAACATACTAGCCATGAAGCCTGCTCAACAGCGTTGAACGCTGTGAGCAATTAATTTAGTAACAATAAAAGCAGCGCATGCAACGTTATCGTGAAGTGAATACACATTGAACTAGACTTTTTTAAGTTTTTGTGATTTTATATTTTAGGCACGTGATTATAATGTGTTTTTCAATTTTCTTTTAATACAGCAAACTTGCATTACGTTTTATTATCAGCGTAAAGTGACATTTACAAATTCTTTGTTCCGTATTGATGATATTTGTTACCTTAGAGTTTGAGCCGTTTTCGATTTCAATTTCAGTTCCATTTTTTCAATTCTTTTTTCATCTAAAGATGTAAACGGTCCTGTTTTCGATAATTCATGAGTAGCAGCGGAGTTTCTTTTTACCACGTCATATCTTCTTCTTCCTAAACACTATCTCCAAAGCATAGCATTATTAAAGTGCTACTTTTTTTGTCTGCTGGTTTTTAATTGCCGTGACTTTTTCTTCTGTTTTTTATTTAAATTTTCAGGAAAAGCAGCAAAACCCGATGACAATACATTTTTTCTTTGATTTTTCTTCTTCCAATATTTTACGATAGTCCCTAGCAATAGTAAGAAAAAGAATATAAATATTGCGACGGCAAGAATAGCCAGTAAAATCTTCATTACGCTGATGAACTTATATTTTGCATCTTCATTTGACTGTATTTTTGTGATCACGTGACCGCTAGATGTAAGCATAGTTTTCATATGAGTGGAAACAGGGGCAATTGTTTTTGTGGGAATAGTGACAATTTCTGTTGAACTTATTGTTTCTGTAGACGCAGATCTAGTTTCAGTCGTTTCTGCAGACTTAGGGCCGATTTCTGTTGTTTCTGTAGTTACAGTTTTTGTAGTTCCTATTGTTGTAGTAGATACAAGCACAATTTCTGTAGAACCAGTGGCAGTTTCTGTCGTTTGTGTAGATATACCAACAGATAGACTTGTATTCATTGTAGTCGCTGAAAATTCAATGGAGCGAGTTGTTGATTTCTCTGTTGTAGATCCTCTGTGTCTACACAATTTGCTTTTTTCATGCATTTTATTCATGGTCGAGAATAGTTTTATTATTCTGTTTGACTGAAAAGAAATCAAATTCAGCACAAACAACTCCAAATTAGGATTTGTACCGTGGCAGCAGCCAGAAATTTGGAAAGTTTCTGAATTTGAATCTACAGTATGAGCATGGTAAAAAACTTTAACGGAAACGGAACTGGCTGTAAAGTCAGGAATAAATTTCAACATGACAGATTGATGCGTTGGACAAATGTCCTGAAATAAAATGAAATAAAATGTCAGTATGTCTGTCATATTGTATGAAAATCACCCGCCCGGAACTGAGACAAAAATCACTTTCCTAGCTCATTCCATTCCAAGATAATGCAAAAACTGTAGAACCTTTATGATCAATAGAGAGGAAACGCAAAATAATTACATGACGGTTTTAAGAAGTTCAAGGTAATAGGTGAAAACTTGAAATAGGTACTTGAAATTTGTAGTTAACGGTAGGTAGTTAGTTCAACTTTCCAGAAAAAAATGACCAGAGCATTTTTTATACGATGTAATTTCCCCTGTTAAGACTAGCTATCGCGATGGCTTACTGAAGTTTAAGCTAATGTAGTTTTAACTTGCGCTTTTATCGATGATTATTCCTACTTCGCTGATTGCTCTAAAAAACATCCCTGAAACTGATGTTACGTCGGAAAAACTTTGATTCTGAAACTACCTCCTTAAATGTTAATGGCTTACACTTTGATTGTTATTCCAGCAGCTTTTTAAAACATAATGAGCTGAATACCAGAGTCGGGTCGGGGTTTTTTCACAATCAGGCGCTTGTGTGCCGAAAACATGAATTTTATTTTGGTTTTGAAAATCAATAAACACATATGATTGGTTGCTCAGTATTTGATACAGATTGCATTTGAAGCTGTCCGTTTCAAAATCACCTCTGGCTTTGGTTGACTCATCAGGCATAAAATAGCACAACCGTAAAACAAATACTTGTGAAAGTTCTGCCGTATTTAGCCGAAATATAATAGTAGCAAATATTAGGCCAAAAATGATTCGAATTCGAACAAGTAAAATCATTGTGGCTTTCAGAAATAAATGAAAAGTTGCGGAACAATTTTAACCATACGATATTTCACTTACATATTTTATCTCTAATATGATCTGATCATATGTGAAATTACAAGTTTATGTATAAGTATCGGAAAAGTACATTTTCATCATATATTTTTGTATCTGATTTTGATGCCCCTTGCCAATCTATGTAGGAACTTAACGAAACAGTGAAGACGTTAAAAGCGACGCATTTTTATTCCAGGTAATTAGTCTGAACTCTGAACGATGCTAGGAAATGAACCATGCTAATATTATGGCTAATACTATACTAATACCAAGTTAGCGGTTTTACAAATTTTCCCCATTTCAATGATGTTTTTTTGGGTTTTCAACCACAATTTGAAAGTCACGCTACAGTAAAAATTGAGAGTCGGCGTTATCGCGAAACTAGTGAGTTTATCCTTGAAACTGAAGATAAGACCGGTTCCATATTACCGCTTTCGGTTCCAATGTACCGGTTATTTTTCTTTTGACTTTACATAAATTTGTTACGTACCAACATATTTTACATAATGTGTTTTTTACCCTCTGAATTTTTTATAATCAACAAAAGACCATGAATTTAAAAAAATATAGGTGACATTAAAAATTACATGATCCATATATTTGGTGTTGAACTGTTTTCTGGCCAATGAAAAGAGACAAAATTAAAATTCGCTATTTTCTAACTGTAATCGGATTCAAAAATTTCCAACTCTGTTCATGAGCGGGCGCACACGCACACTTGCATACTGCATTGTGTGAAATAATGCAGCAGGCAGTGTTGCGCCCGCTCATGCGCCCTCTCATGCGCCCTCGTGTGAATAGGATTTTAGTGCTCTGTCTACTCTTTAATTCTGTGGAATATTGATACTCAAGTCTCAAGCTGCACAATTTAGCCATTCATCACTCAACAGAAGGGTTTGTTTTATCAAACAACTATCGTATTTCCTCGAATAAAGCTTCAGGGCTTTATTGTTTCGTGGGCCCAGTTGCTCAAACCAGTTGTAACAAGTGCAGCTCTTGTAAAATCTTACAACTAACAATTATATTGTAACGTTTCTAAAATTTCCAATAGTTACAAAATGTAAGACTTGTACTTGAGTAACAGGTAACAATAAATGTAAGTCAAAAGGACGTTTGAATAAAGCCCCCGGGGGTTTTATTCAAGGTGGGGGTTTAATAATTTCGTGAGTGGCTTGACGGGGGCTTTATTCGAGATAGGGGCTTTATTCAAGACAAGGGCTTTTGAGGTAATACGGTAATCCAAACTGCAGGCATGACTGAGTCTAGACACTCAGTGATTAGCACGTGGTCAGTGGTCACTGTAAGGTGAAACGGAAATTTTGAAAGTTACAAAATAATAAAAATTTAATAAAACATAATTCACTATGGGATTGTAATTTTAAGAGAAATTCACTGCAAAATTGCGATTTAAAAGAATGACGAAATTGAAAATGATGAATCCAAGCTGACTCCATATACGGTGACCAACGTGCACGTGTCATTTTAACGCTAAGCAGAGTTGGTTTCGAAACAATAGTTCTTTCTCTAGTCTCTAGTCAAGGAACAAGAAACTTTAGGTCGCGGAACCTCTACCCGCCAAATCAGTCTGACCCGACCCTAAAAACCCGTTTTTAAATCTGCTAGTGAGTATCGACTCAGGCTATTAACCAGGGCCCGATTTATCGAAACATCAAATGTTCGTCGTTGAAAATGTTCGTCGTTAAAAAAGCAAATGTTCGTCGTTGAAAAACAAATGTTCGTCGTTGAAAAACAAATGTTCGTCGTTGAAAAACAAATGTTCGTCGTTGAAAAACAAATGTTCGTCGTTGAAACACAAATGTTCGTCGTTGAAAGTTCGTCGTTGAAATAGTTCGTCGTTGAAAAATTTTTCAACGACGAGATTTGGTTTTTTAGAACAATTATTAGGTATGTTCTATAAGACAAAAGCTCGTTGTTGAAAAAATTTTCAACGACGAACACTTGCATTTTCAACGACGAACATTTGTTTTTCAACAACGAACATTTGTTTTTCAACGACGAACATTTGTCCTATAAATACGTGTTATGTTCGTCGTTGAAAATTTTTCGATCAATCCAAAATTCCAACGACGAACATTTTCAACGACGAACATTTTCAACGACGAACATTTTGCTTCGATAAATCGGGCCCTGAAGGAAATGAGAAAGTCACTATAAAAAATCTTTACATAAATTATAGCAGATAAGTGCATTGGCAGGTTCGATAGCAAAACTAAAATTATTCAAAAAAAACGTTGATGATCAATGAAACATACCTATAATGGAACTGATTAGAACCGGCACCATGTCGGTTTGGTTCCGGTTCCTTTTCTTGTTGTAAATGAGAAATAGAGCCTACGAGACTTGGAGACTTGGGGGTTGTGGTGCAGTGGTTAGCATTCTTTTCGTCGACGCAAGCGGCCCGCGTTCGATTCCCGGCGCCTTCATTTCTTTTTTCTTTCAAAATTAGGGTCTCCTGGGTCTTTCAACATCGGTCTCAGTGGGACCGATCCCCTCACTACTTTTAAATCCAGCGTCAACAAAGCAATTTCATTGTAACCACAACAGAAAGTGTCTGACAGTATATTGTATGAAAGGCTATTGGTATCGACAAGATATGAGTGCAAACTACAATCAGCGTCCGGTTGCTCAACAAGTTATTACAAGTGTGAGATTTTTACAAACGTCACAATCGTTAGGCTCGATTGATACTTACTTATTCATACTTACAGCCGTATGTCGGTTCAGCCGACAAAATGACGAAATAATGACGTCACAGGCGCTGGCTGATCCACTGCACTAGGCTGCTAGTGACGTCATTCTGCAGGCCGAACGGACATACGGCTGTAAGTATGAATTGAGCGTTACAATTGTATAATTTTACACCGGCTACAATTGTTCAAATTGTTTAAAATTTGTTAACAAACATTCAGGCTATTTTCTGACGGAAAGACATTGAAGTCTTCATAATCTTCTGGATACGATGGACTCAAATATGTCAATTTCATGGAAGTAAACGTGACCAAATGTAGTGAATAAATATCAATGCCAGGCGATTTTTGGCAACAGAACTGCATTTTTTCTGTAAAAAATGTTACACCTGTCAGCCAGCCGTAGATTTTGAGCATTGGAACAGGGTCACGAAAAAACACCACCAGGATACCAGGAAGATAACAGTAGTCGGGAGTCTGAAAATTACAGAAACCAGAGATTGTGTTTAAGTAAGCTCTTCTTGCCGCGTGAGGAGTAGTTACATTGTTAGGTCTGAGTGTCAATATTCCAGAAGCAATCATTATTACTAGTTGAAAAAAAAGACGAAAACAAATTTCTACAAACGGCAAATTTAGTAGAAGATCTAAAAATGCTGTCAAAGCCCGGAATTGAACCAGAGACCTTTAGAACAAACGCTTTAGTCTAACGCTCTAGCAACTAAACTATTTCGTTCGAAATCTGCTCTTAACCACAATTTGCTGCTTGATTATTTCGACATGTTTTCGGCTGAACACACACGGTCCTTCCCTTACCCTTTAGTTCGATTCATACTTACATTCGTATGCTCAGTCGGCAAATTTATTAAATTATCCTCCTACTAATAGTGTATACCTAAATGTACCTAATTTTCAACGACAAACATTTCGCTTCGATAAATCGGGCCCTGATTTTGAAGTGATTATTTCGTAATTGTGCCGGCTCAACGGACATACGGCTGTAAGCATGAATCGACCCTTACTGGTTTAGTCACGGAGCACTCCTCCATATATGGCATCATAGTAAAGTTTTGCACAGCCTCTGGTGTCGGGTTGTCATCACAGACTGCCGTTTCGTTCAGGTTAGCCAACCCAAACGGGGGACTGAATCGCCGCTGAAACTCAAGTTTAAGTACTGACGGCAAAGTAGAATTTCTAAACAACTGAAAAACGTCCTTTTTAATCAGCGTCAAAGTAGAATTATTGTCGTCTGATTCCCACACGAAAACTTGCACCGAAATATTTGTGAATTCTTCTCCGTTTATGAGAGCAGTAGCAGCAACTATGATTGCTAGAACGTAATTTAAAAGAAACATATTGCGGGCGATTTCAATACAATGGATTGATGTAGGATGACTGTATATGACTGTTTTACTTCGTTACAGTCGGATGTTGAAATGGTAGTCTTAGCTAACGAGCAGAAATCCTATGCAAACTTTTCAGCTGCTCTGTAACACTCTGCAGATGTACACGGTTGAGTATTTTGGAGAATTTCTCAAAATCTGTATCTGTATTTGATGCAAAAAGACTAGACTACCGGAATTGCGATCAAACATCATAATGAGACCATAAAGAAATTACTACTTTTGCGATGAAAAAAAGTCAAATTTTCACGGTGCTTAATCAAGCATACTAAGCATAGGCTTCGTTGTGTGGCAGCAGGACTCAAATTGGGCCACAAAATGTGAAGATTTGCGGTTCCTGAAAAACCAATTCGAAAGTCAGTTGACTAGAATAAGCTAGCCAAGCTTTATAGCCCTAGATTGGGCATCCACCACGAAGGGTGCATGAGGTTCCCAGTGCGCATGAAAGGGTTATGTTCATCGATAATTTGTACTTCTGAAAGACATTTGTTACAGCGTGAACTGTACACACCACAAAGTGTAGTATCATAGTCAGTCAACCAATCCATCCTTTAGTCAGTCATAAGCTAATAAG
>JASANF010019664.1:0-26307 GCA_030248245.1 Trissonchulus sp. WLG1_4
AGTTTGATATTTTACGTAGTTTTTATGGGTTCTGGGTAGTTTTTGGGTAGTGAGCGAGCTGCGGCCCTATTTTTTAGCCTAGGACGGAGACACTTCGGTTCGGACTTGGAATCTAGACCATAAGTATTTCACAGTAGAATATTAATATGCTGGAGAATACTTTAGTAATCTTTTTAACCTTCTAGGGTTTCATTTTGTGTAACCAATAGGAGCGAAGAATGGAAAGTTATGTTGGGTAATTGCCTACAATTTTGACTAATAGGAGCGAGGGATGGAAAGCCCTACAAACCCAACCCCGGGGGGGTGGGGGGGGGGTGGGCGCCTACTGAATCTTTTTACCATTCTAAAGGTTCATTTTGCGTAACCAATAGGACGAAGAATGGAAAGTCATGTTGGGTAATTGCCTACAATTTTGACTAATAGGCGCGAGGGATGGAAAGCCCTACAAACCCAACAACCGGGGGGGAGGGGGGGGGGGGGTGGGCGCCTACTCAATAAATTAGCCAATAGCACAAAATAGCGCCTAATTAGCGCAAATAGCAGCCTCAGGTGCTATAAGCGCTATTTTTCAAGCCTATGAAAAAAATAGCGCTTATAGCACTTTGATGCGCTATCGTTTTGCTATGTGCGCTATTTTTCAATATCTTCTATCAAAACACAAACTAAAAGTTTAAAAGAATTTTAAACTTTTTAATTTTAATTGAGACATATTATACGTACTAAAAAGTACAAAAGTTTTTAATTAAATAGCCGATAGCACAAAATAGCGCCTAAATAGCGCAAATAGCACCCTCAGGTGCTATAAGCGCTATTTTTTAAGCCTATGAAAAAAATAGCGCTTATAGCACTTTGATGCGCTATCGTTTTGCTATATGCGCTATTTTTTAATATCGTCCATGAAAACACAAACAAAAAGTTTAAAAGAATGTTGAACTTCTTAATTTTAATTGAGAGATCTTATACGTACTAAAAAGTACTAAATTTTTTAATTAAATAGCCGATAGCACAAAATAGCGCCTAAATAGCGCAAATAGCACCCTCAGGTGCTATAAGCGCTATCGAATAAAATAAAAATTTTATTTAAGTAAAAATAGCGCCTCCAGAAAAAAATAGCACCTGCCATGCGCTATTATAGCGCTGTGCTATTATAGCACTTTGATATTTTTCGGATTTGGAAATGTGCTATAATTTGCCAAAAAAGCGCTATTTTTCGAAGTGCTATGGCCGCTATTTTAGGTGCTATATGCGCTATATAGCGCATATAGCGCTTATAGCATTTCGATAGCGGGGGGGCGGAGGGGGCGGGGGAGGGGGGGGAGGGGGGGTACCTGTCGTTGCGTGTATAGCGCATAGCGGGGGGGCGGTGGGGGGGCGGTTTTGAGTTAGTAACTATAGTAGCGCATATAGAGCAAATAGCGCCTAGGGGGGGGGGGGTGGCGTTTTTGAGCTGGACACTATAATAGCGCAAATAGCGCATATAGCACCTAGGGGTGGGGGGGGGGTAAAATCTCGTGCTCGTGCACGCTTACACGCGACATCTACCCATTTTTAGGAGTTGCGTTGTGCTTAAAATTAACGGGACAATAAGCAATAAGACGATAATAAACAAGAACTTCAGGAAACAATTAGTGAAATGGTTAGGCCTGAGTGCCAATATTTCATATTTGTGGCCAAAATGATTTTTGAGTCGTAATTTCTACACGTATGTATTTCCAGTTTACGTAGAGTTAGCTCCAGTGTCCAGAGCCTCTCAAAAATATGGGGAATATAGACGCGTTTCCAAACCAAAAACTCTCATAAATATCATATTTATATCTGAAAAACTTTTGTCTCAACAATAGTGCAGAATAGCAAGAGTATGACACACTCACTCTCTATTATTTCCTGGGCCTTGCGTCCAATACAGGCCGCAAAATAGCCTTTTTTGTACAGTTTATACGGAGGTAGCCCCTCACTTCAAGACTATGTACGGTTTTGAGTGGGGGAGCCTCGTCAGTTCCGGACTACGTACGGTTTTAAGGAGGTTCCTCTCTCAAAATTGTATATAGTCTTGAATTGAGGTGGTCACTTTCCTAGTGTCTGAAACTGAGGAGGGGCGAACCGGGCTGATATACAAACCTTCAAAATTGCACTTAATACACTTAGATCGATCACACCTATTGAAACAAATTTACAGCTGATAATGATCAAAAATGTTATGACAAATTTACAGCTGATGATGATCAAAAATGTTAATTATGCAAGCGCGCATGTTACATGGAGCTTATTTCGACCATAACGTAACACTGTTTGTGCCCTTCATAATTAGTACCCTAACGTGAAAGCTTAGCTTAAGGGGGTAGTGTCGCGAAAGCAGTTTTGCTCATAGGTTGTGAAAAGAGAGCTTTTTGCTTTAAAATAGTACGTTCCTTGAGAAGCTGGTCCAAATTATTACTGCCAGACACCATACTACCAACATCGACAAATATTTTTGACCAGTCGCCATTAGTAAGCCAGACATCACACAATAGGGACATAAAAGTTCGACAAATCAAGCCAGATATCAGATTGGCCAGCTTGTGAAGTACCTACACATAATGCGCAAACGCGCAATTTTTTGCGACAAATAACAAAAAAGAAAACTGAAGGTAAGTTTTTCTTTTTATTTTAAAATACGTGTCCAGATTTTTAATTTATGATTATTGCTGTGATTACTTCACAGATTCCACACAGTTTCACAGTTCAAACAGGTATTACTCCGTAACCACTCAATAAATTAGCACTACATTCTAAATTTTGTGTGCATAAATTACAACATATGTGCCATCATTCTTTGTAATTGATGATTCTCTGTGAGTGATAAATGTGACGAAAAAATGGAATGTAAATAGGTTTTCAAAACGTCATTTTTCCGACTTAGCGACATCATTGCAAGCTATATGCTGCACCAATTTTGCTGAAACTTGGCAAAAATATTTGCCTTTAGTTAAATTTTCAAAATATAGAAAGAACTATTTGTCAATGAACATCTCAGTGAACAAGCTTTACAGTTACACAAATTCGACTGCTTCCGCGACACTACCCCCTTAAGGAGTGGTAATTAAAGTCATGTTTTGTGGTGTCAGTGGTCAAGTGGTAGGCGATCGTGACCTGGACCCGAGATCTAAGAATCGTGATCTAAGGACCCAAGTTCGAATCTCGGCGAGATCACCTTTTTAAAATGCGGTGTGATTTTTTATTAATTTTTTTAAATACGCCTTTTACCTTAACAATTTCTCAGTTTTTTGTCTCAAGACATGCTTTGAGCTATTCAACTTTTATCCGGAAATATTGGCCGCGTTTAATATTTCCTGCGGAATATTGACACTCAAACCTCACCAACTGCTCACTCAGCAGAAGAGCTTGTTTGGTGGCACTTTCTGGCATTAAATTTTGATTGATCTAAAAAGTGTTAAAAATTTTTACATTGTACCATCACAGATGCTTATCGGCAACAGTGATTGTGATGCTTGTGATTAAGCGTTGACTAATCATTTCTATTGCTTTTTATGCCAGTTATGTAGATTTTCAGTTTGAATTTCAGCTGAACAAAAACGACGGTGTAAGAAAATTTACAAAATTCGCAATGGATCAAGCTATATTTCGTAATAAAGTCATGTGTAAATCATGCATAAGGAAAGTAAAACCATAGTTTGGTAAAACTTTTGTTAAATCTACAATAGCTTCTTTCTTTTTTCTTTCTTTCCATGGCATTTATTGTTTTTCAGATTTTCATTAACAACGAGTGGGTTGATGCAGTTAGTGGCAAAACCTTTCCGACGATTAATCCGGCGACCGAAGAGGTTATAACCGAAGTCGCAGAAGGAGATAAGGAAGATGTGGATAAGGCTGTAGCTGCGGCTCGGAAAGCGTTCCAACCGGGATCCCCATGGCGCAGAATGGACGCCTCTGAGCGAGGAAGACTAATACATAAGCTTGCCGATGCATTGGAACAAGACACGGAAACTTTTGCTGTGAGTTTCAAAAACTTTAAACTTTTTAGTATTGATCTAGCATTTAATTAAAAAGTTTAGCATATTTATTTTTGAGCATGTTTTGAATGATATTTGCACTAGGCTCATTTTCCTGTTGCGGCACACCGCAACAGGTCCTTATGATGACCCTAGTACAAAAACACTAGGCTATATGATAAAATTAACCATAGCTGTGTGTGCGTGTGTGCCTTTTGTGGTCAATGCTGTGCAGGTCTTATTGTATGTGCACAAAGTTACCGTGCGTTTTGTTGCGTGTTTGTTGTGTGATATGCAGCAGGAATTGTTATAGGCTATGGCACTTTGAATGTAACAGTTTTACACATGTTGTAAATGAGAATTAGGGCCTATGAGACTCGGGGGTTGTGGTGAAGTGGTTAGCATGCTTGACTTCGAAGCAGGCGGCCCGGGTTCGATTCCCGGCGCCTCCATTTCTTTCATTCTTTCTAAATTGGGGCATCATCTTTCTTTCAACATAGTGGCGACCGTGACAGGACGGAGAGGATAGGGCCGGGTCCTCAGGACAGCCCTGTCCCCGAACCGTCTTCGGAGGTGGGTTAGGAGCCCCATGCCCTGGGTTGAGGTTGGCACTTCAACCCTTACGGTACTCGTGCTGTGTGCAGTATGAATGTGTACATAGTCTCTTTCCTGTGTGGTCTGTGTGGTCCCTCGGTTAAGGGTAAGCCGGAAAACCCTCGGTTTCGGTTAGGGGTGAACCGGAGAAAACCCTCGGTTTCGGTTAGGGGTGAGCCGGAGAAAACCCTCGGTTGCGGTTAAGGGTGAGCCGGTCAAAACCCTTGGTATTGGTTGGGAATCGTTCTGGGTCGATCGAGAAACCCTGTGGTTGCGGGTGAACCAGGAAACCCTGAGTGTGGTGTGATTGAAGTAGGCTTGGAGGCCTACGTGTGAATGTGCTCCGCCCTTGAGGCATCGAGTTCGCCCCGGGAGCATGAGTATCGACCGAGTATCGTTGCAGGGTCGCAACGATGTTCGAAGGGGGGACCCTGTTGTAAATGAGAATTAGGGCCTATGAGACTCGGGGGTTGTGGTGAAGTGGTTAGCATGCTTGACTTCGAAGCAGGCGGCCCGGGTTCGATTCCCGGCGCCTCCATTTCTTTCATTCTTTCTAAATTGGGGCATCATCTTTCTTTCAACACACGCACATGTAAACACGGCAGTCCAATCGTATCAGCAGGTATGCAAAGCAGTTTGAAAATTACTTGCTTGCCAGTTTGTAAATACACAAGCATTTACAAAATATTACCATTGATGATTAAATACGTACAACAACATGTTATATTTCTATTCAAAACAACGTTTTAGACCAAACCGTCTATTATTGGTGAATCCCAGCAATATTGTCTTCGCAGTAGGTAGTTTTATTTAACCCTTTCTTTCTTAGAGGATACTTTTTCGGCCTAAAAAATTTTTCACTGATATAAAATCAATCCTAACATACATAATTTTAAAAAAGTTTCAAAGATTTGGATGTTTCTGTCAGTTTTCATAACATTGACATATATGTCAATATAAGACATGACCCGAAGGTTGATAGATATTTTTATTTGACAAATAACTGTAGTTTAGCGTAAAAACTCGTTTAAAAATGAGTTTTTGGAGGTTAGTAGATGCCTAGCAGTCATATGTCGACGCTAAGTTTTGAAAACTAGGCACTTTTATTAACGGACTTAGACATGAATCAAGCTTTGTGGCGCGGCGTAGCCCACCCAGCGTCAGGGCCAAGTGTGCTTGTTTTTCTTACAGATCGGGCGGGGTAAGGGATGTCTTCACAGACATAACAAGCAAAGGACTTCCGCTGGGCTATGATTTTTCAAAACTCCGAATTTGTGAAGGATTTCCAAACATAAAACGTTTAAAACGTGGTATATAGCGTTCTATATATATAGCACCAGCCCGAGGGTGCGGTGCTAAAGAGTTGTTTCTTGGCTGTAAAGCGGTAGTTATATTTTGAAAGTGACTACATCTGTGGAGGGAAGGGTTCGGTTAGCCGCTCAAGGCAGATGCCGTGCATAGCTGGGTTACCTTCTCATATAACTGTGTAACCATATGCCGACAGCGTGTATATGGACTACTCACTAGTGTTGTTCCGTCAGAAAATTTTAGTTTAGTTTTAGTTATAGTTTTGGTATAAACTATGGTTTTAGTTAAGTTTTAGTTACGGTTTTGGTATAACCCTTAATTTTAGTTAGGTTTTAGTTATAGTTTTGGTAGAAGGTCTAATTTTAGTTTAGTTTTAGTTATAGTTATGAGCAAGGGAAAAAATTAGTTTTAGTTATAGTTATGGTATAGTTTTAGTTATGGTACAACCGAGTTTTAGTTATGGTATAGTTTATAGTTATGGTACAGCTTCGGTGAATTTCAAGTTTTAGTTATGGTATAATTATATTGTCACAAAACACAAAAATTAAAACAAATACAGATGATCTGGGAGTTGAACCAGAGACCTCTAGACCGCTAGACTACCGAGTTGCACACACACTTAGCCTTTAAATACGATTAACTGAAACACAAATTCTCAGTATACCGTCCTTCCACTAGTGACACATGTAAGTCGTACTTTTTACATAAAAATTTACAAGATAGAGTAAGATCTAAGAAGAGAAACTAACAAATAGGTAAATCGTAACGGTTTTCTGCTTTGACATTTGTATGAAGATCTTTCATAGTCAAGGCCGGTTGGCTCAAGTGGTAGTGCGTTAGCATTTACTGAGCATCTGATTTCAAGTCAGAAGTTTGAGGGTTCGAAACCCCACCGGTTCTCAGCTTTTGCATTCTGAATATTTACAGTTGCTGTTCTTGCGTCTTTTCGTTAGCCAACATTGAGCCTACCTGCCTTTCTAGTATAAGTTAACGTAGTTACAAAGATTTCAGTGTTAGGGCAGGCCTTAACACTGGAAAGTCGACCTACCCAAAATAACAAGTAGGCTAAGTCTCTCCATGCACAGATTCTGCTAATTCCAAACAAACCAAGTAAAAAGTACCTGTTGTGCTGTGGCGCAACAGAAAAAAAGGGTACAAGCAATCGACAAAAACGTGTCCTTACACATGCGTATATGTCCTGCATACTGTTAAGTCGCTAATGCATATTTACGTATTCTCCCATCGTTTACCAAAACTTGGAAGTTTTAGCAAGCGTTGCACCAAAACTGTTTAGGCAGAGCGCTTACCAAAACTAAGAAATTTTGGTAAGCGTTGTACCAAAACTACTAGTTTTGGTAGAGTGCTTACCAAAACTAAGTAGTTTTGGTAAGCGTTGTACCAAAACTACTAGTTTTGGTAGAGCGCTTACCAAAACTAGGTAGTTTTGGTAAGCGTTATACCAAAACTAGAGTTTTGGTACAAGTTTGCTCAAAACTCCGCTGCCCTTAGTTTTGAGTAATAGTTATGGTACAAGTCTCCAAATTAGTTTAGTTTTGGTTATAGTTTTGGTAGGAGTTCAATTTTAGTTAAGTTTTAGTTATGGTTTTGGTACAACGTTGAATTTTAGTTTAGTTTTAGTTATAGTTTTGGTATAACTGCTGAAAATTAGTTTTTACAACTAGTTTTAGTTTTAGTTATGGTATACCAGAACAACACTACTACTCACTACTGACTTGACACTTAGCAGGAGCAAAGGTGACAGTAGTCTTTGGGTCTTGGAAATTTTGTAAATCTACCTTCGGGTTAATCAGTGATTTAAAACCACTCGGCTAGCAGGTCACAACCACCTAGACAATTTTTAACTGATCCTACAAATTCGGTCGTAGATTTCGCATATAGACTAGCACTGTATATTGCCAGTATAAAAGATATTTTCAATTGATACTTTATTCTTGTGATAATTTCAGGAAGTTTGTACGACGTTAAAATTTGCCATTGATGAAATGGTTTGCAATTTGCATAACACGTTAGTCAATTTTTTCGAATGACAATTGCGGTGGTCAATTTCAGTCACCAAGTTTTGTCCGCAACTTGATCAAAAGAGTCTATTTAAAGCGTATCACATAAACGTGAAATAAAAAACGATACAGAAAAACAAAATGAGAAGCGAGACAAGGAACAGTCATGATAATGTACGAGCTAAAGGCCCAAAATAAACTTTTTTCTTCCTAATGGGCAACATGGGCGGGCCGACATCTGAGCTGAACGGAACGGCCCCAAGTTGGAAAAATTAGTACAGGTCTTGACTCTCACCCATCGCACAACAGTTTTCAAGCTCTCACAGACTTTCTAATCAATATATCTTTGACCCTACGACTTGTTTTTTCTGAAATTTTAGCTTCAAATAAACCGCAAAATACGTATAATTTGTGGCCCACAGGATTTGCCAGGTTGCAACACAGAACAACAAACTGTCACCAGCAATCAAAACTAGCCATTGGCATTGCTGTTTTCTAAGAATAAAACTTCAAATCATAAACCAAGTCAATGGCACCAGAACAAACCGCATACAACATAACTTCAGTAATATCTTATATTGACATATGTGTCAACTGGCAAAAACAAGCTTTTCTTTGAAGTTGAGTGTTTTCTTTGCGAAATAAGCAGCACAAATACGCACTACGGAAGCAAGGGAACCAGAAAAAATTTTTAGTTGACAATGAAACTATAATTTTGTACTGGTTATTTTGGCCGCAAAGTTCTCAATATGGAGCCTTCCATTGTGCCAAACTTGGCGCAACGAAGCTAGCAACCAGCCGGGTAAATTTTGCAATTTCTCGTCTTGGAACATTTAAAATACATTGACGTATTTGTCAATATAAGATTTAGCCAGAATTAGCCTATTCTTTGTATCAAAAATTTAGTGCAAAGCTGTGTGACATATTTGTCAATATAAGAATGAAAGGGTTAAAAAAGAAGGGTTTATTTATTCTGAAAAGAAGAGAAGCGTTTACTTTAAAATTTTGCAAACCAATTTATAAATACCGTAAAGAAAGCTATTATGCAAATATTTAAATGCATGGAAAAATTTTAGTACACTGCATTTACTCAGTTGGAACGATTATGATATGTAGGTATGACACTCTCCCTACTATTCCTTGTCCAACGCGGAGCGCAAAATAGCCCTATTTTGTACGGTTTTGAGGGAAGTTTCCCCCCTCTGTTCAAGACATAGTACTCAACTGAGGAGGGGGCCCTGGACGGAGATCTCAGTTTAAGCCACTGCGTTCTATAGAACGGCGATAGAAAAGGCCGTTCTTAGTGTTTTTAAATGAGGAAGCGAGTCTAGGGCACGAATGTTAAACTTTAAGTTTAACTAAAATTTAAAAAGTTTGAGGTCATACTTTAACTTTAATTGCAAAAAAGTAATAGGTCTTACTTTAAATATAACTTTTCTTAAATTATAACACCCTAATTTTAATTTTAACATTAAAGTTATTTAAAAATATAAAAGTCATTGATTTTGAGCTTACTGTAACTTTAACTTAAATTCACGCCCGAGCCTTATTTCATCTGTAACTTTAACTGAAATCGAAGTCTTAGCCTTACTTTAACTTGAACTTTAATGCAAATGGTCTTTGCCCTAGAAGGCTCATTCCGCATTGAGTACAGTCTTGAACTGAGGAAGGTTGGCTTCCATAGTGTCTTCTCATGAGGGGGGAACCACCCCCTCAGTTGAGTTTTATTTCTTGAACTGAAGGAGTTACATCGCACACCCGCTGAAAAACATCTGTGCAAAAAAGGGCTATTTTGCGCTCCGTAACGCAAGCCCCAAGGTATAATAGGGAGAGGGTCATACTCTTCCTATTAAGTTCTCTTGGTTGGAATATAAATTGAGGTCGCAACAGGTTTTTTGTCAAACATGACAAATTACAGTGAAATTATCACTGTTTTTTTTGCAGCAAACTGTTGCTTGTTAGTTTAGATTAATCTTCGATTAGGTGTATACCTACAGTGCAAAGCGTAAAACTGAGCATTACAAGTCCTAGCATAGCATGACGAGATTTGATTTTGTGCATACACGAACGTACAAGTGTAGGTTATAGCACGATGTAGAGTGCACTCAGTAATTTATACGCACTGTCACGTGAAGCTCCAAGTGCATGAACGAGTGCGCGCAGCGCACGAGTTTATGCACGCGGGCTTCACGTGCCAGTGCAAATGATTGCTGAGTGCACGCTACAAAGTATTATAATGTACTTATGTTATAACTGTTTTGAAATAACAGTGCAATAACTAAGATGCACGCCTACAGCAGTGCAATAACTAAATTATACAGCACGCTGTGAATCTAGCAGCGTGCACTTAGTTATTGTCGTTAGTTATTGCACTGTTATTTCAAGACAGGTATGATATAATACATAATTATATCATACCTTTCTGGAATAAACAGTGTAATAGTTAATGCCAATAACTTAGTGCAAATTCTTTTACCAGATGAAACGGACTGGACTAATTTAAGTCCAAGGTTTTGGAATGGCAAATCAGGTTAAACGAACTAAACCAGTTAAAATAAATCAGCGGCTTGATTTTAGTCTGACCCCATTCCAAAAATACCACTGGACTAAACGGATTTAACATGCACGCTTAACATTAGCATGTATATTTAAGACCGTTTAGTCCGATTAAAAACTGCGCGCTAAAAGTTAAGTCCGTTTAATCTGGAGGTTTTGAAATGCAGTTTTCAGCATAATTTTCAAACCGTTTAGTCCGATTATAATTAATCTCTTCATCCAGTAAAAGAATAGGCCCTCAGTGTACGCTGCTAGATTCACAGCGTGCATTAGGATCCAGTTATTTCACTGATGTAGTCGTGCATTATAGTTATTGTCTTATCGCACTGTATATTTAAAAACAATTATAATTACATATACATAACATTAACAGTTATATACGTTATATCACTTCGTTGTACACACAGCAACCATCCGCACTGGCACGTGAAACCCGCGTGCATGGCCTCGTGCACTGCGCGCAATCGTTTATGCACTTGACGTTATCCGTAAAGCCCCTGCTATACTTCGCTAAAATTCCAAAGCGCTTCGAAGCGCTTTAAAAAATTCCAAGGCGCGCTTTGGAAAGCTTTGGAATGCTTTGAAGCGCTTCGAAGCGCGCCAAAGCTACGCTTTGCGTTGCTTCAAAGCCAAGCTTCGCTTCGCTTTGAAGCGTCACTTCGCTTTGACAAATGTTCCCACGGTTTTTAAAGCCAAGCGTTGATTTTTTTCAGCGCGCATCAAAGCTCGGCAAGTAGAAATGGGTCTACTTTGCCGCGCTTTGAAGCGCTTGAATTTTTATTCAAATACTGAAGTGTACAGATCTTTTTACTTTTCTTCGCTTTTGGGAACATTTTTAATGCTTTCATGTAATTTACGTCTTTTCAAATTTTTAGTCGCATTTTTTCAAAAAGAACTGTTATCGCTTTCGACTTTTTCAATAAAAAAGCTCACGGTGCCGGCGGTGTAGATCTTAAAGAGGGTGATAATGCTGCCTTCGCAAGAATTGCGCTTCGTTGACTGGTTCAACATACCAACGGCGTCGTTTCTGTTGAGCTTACTTCAGTTTCAGATAAAGAGCAGATACATTCGAGCCACCATTGCGCGCCAAAGTATAGCAATATTTAAATTTTCAACATTCTGCTTGCCTTTGAAGCTTGGCTTTGCTTTGCAGCGTTGCATCGCTTCAAAGCAAAGCCCAGCTTTGCCTTGAAATTTCAGATTCAAAGCAGCCACCGCTTTGTTTCAAAGCGCTGCAACGCAAAGCTTGGCTTTGCTTTGGCACGCGTCAAAGCAAAGCCAGGCGTTACAAAGTATAGCACCCGCTTAACAGTGCGTACAAATTACTGAGTGCATTCTACATCGTGATTAACCTACACATATACATATATTTATGTAATTTCTGCTACAGTTTGTACACGTATGAGTTTATTTCATACTGCAAGACAGTATCTATTTATTCATGAATTAGTAAGACTATGATTATGATATGATTAGAGAAAAAATATAAATCAAACTCCTTTTTTCGATTTTATTTGTTCACTTTATACTTATTCTTGTAAAATATGTGTTTTATATTCAATTTCTTTCAGTTGCTGGATACATTAGACGTCGGTAAGCCGTACACTACGGCCATTGATGATGTGACCCATTGGGCCCTCAAATGGCTACGGCACTTCGCTGGCCATGCGGACAAACTGGCTGGTCGAACACCAAGCGTTGGTTTGTTTGAAATAGTTTACAGAAGGCATTCAGTTAAAAGGGGCTGAGCAAAAGGTGGGCGGTATAGCGGGCAGACGGGAATTCTAGGCATGGGCACGCTTAAACGGTTTGAACCGTTTAAACGCGTTTAAACATTTTAACGGTTTGGAAACGTTTAAACGTTTACGGGTTCAAAAAACGCGGTTTTCGAACCGTTTAACGTTTAGTACGTTTAAACGTTTGAACGCGGTTAAACGTTTAAACGTTTAAACGTTTAAACGCTTACATGTGTAACCGTTTAAACGTTTTATACGCGTTTGAACGCTTACATGTTCAACCGTTTAAACGTTTAAGCTTACTTATTCAACCGTTTAAACGTTTAAACGCGTTTAAACGCTCACTTGTGTAATTGTTTAAACGTTTAAACGCGTTTAAACGCTCACTTGTTTAGCCGTTTAAACGTTTAAATGTTTAAACGTTTAACCGCGTTTAAACGTTTAAGGGGGTAGTGTCGCGAAAACAGTTTTGCTCATAGGTTGTGAAAAGAGTTTTTGCTTTGAAACAGTATGTTCAATGAGAAGCTGGTCCAACGCTGTATGGTGTCAAATAATTACTGCCAGACACCATACTGCCAATATCGACAAATATCTTGGTTGGACCAATCGCCATTAGTAAGCCAGACATCACACAATAGGGACACAAAAGTTCGACAAATCAAGCCAGATATCAGATTGGCCAGCTTGGTGGAGTACACATAATGTGTAGACGCACAATTTTTTGCGACAAATAAGAAGAAAAAAACTGAAGGTTCGTTTTTTTTTCTGATTTTAAAATACGCGTCCAGATTTTTCACAATTAATCATTATTGCTATGAGTACTTCACAGTTTCCGCACAGTTTCACAGTTCAAACAGGTATTACTCCGCAACCGTTCAAGGAATTTGCACTAAATTTTGTGTGCATAAACTACAACATATATGCTATTAGTCTGTGTAAACAAACTAAACAGAAATATTGATTAATGTGACGAAAATATGGAATGTGAATAGGTTTTCAAAACGTCATTTTTCCGACTTTGCGACATCATTGCAAACTACGTGCTGCACCAATTTTGCTCAAACTTGGCAGAAATATTTCCCTTTAGATAGATTTTCAGAATATAGACAGAACTATTTCTAACATTTCACTGAACAAGCTTTACAGTCGCGCAAATTCGACTGCTTTCGCGACACTACCCTCTTAAACGTTTAAACGTTCAAACGCGGTTAAACGTTTAAACGCTTACATGTGTAACGTTTAAACGTTTTATACGCGTTTAAACGCTTACATGTTCAACCGTTTAAACGTTTAAGCTTACTTATTCAACTGTTTAAACGTTTAAACGGTCAAAAAACGTTTACAACCGGAAAACGCGTTTAAACGTTTAAACGCGTTTTCTCATCTGTAAACGCTAGCGTTTAAGGTGGTAGTTCCATAATCGCAGTGACCCTTTTTTCTGACCAATAAATAAACTATGAGTAAAGAGACTATGATTTTTTTAAACTACACCAAAAAAACACTCAGAGCATTTTTTATTAGGTGTAAAATACCATGGTTAAGACTAGTTACCACATTGGCTTACTGAACTGTAAGCCAATGGAGTAGCTAGTCTTACCTTGGAATTTCATCGGTGGTCAAAACGTGATAGTAGGCAATTTTGAGTCTTGCTTAAACAAATTGTAGCCATTATATTCCTGCTTTACTGGTTGTTCTGAAAAATGGCTTTGAAAATAACCTCATGTAAAAAAACTGCGATTATGGAACTACCACCTTAAACGTTTACAGATTTTTGTAAACGTGCCCATGCCTAGAATTAACCCTCCCACCTTTGCCCAAACAAAGGATGTTTCGAAACCACTCACGAAAAATAGTCAAAAATTTATAAATTTGAGCAGAAAACTGGAAAATTTTTCTGCAAAAATTTCTGTCCTCCGGAGCTAGCGAGCGTAGATGCTGTGTTTAGTGATTTTATTTCACAAGAAATTGTTACCAAAGCCGCTTCCAAATCACTTCAACTTTATCTCCGGCACTCGGACTCGACTTATAGAGCCTCTGAAATTACATTGTCGCCTGCTTCTGAGTTCCAAAAGACTTTAACGTTTTGAGTTCCTCAGAACCAGACATCTACAGTTATGTGGTTTTGAATAGGTTGTCCTTAAGCACGTCACCTTTGGAAGGTCAGGCACGGTTTGCTCTTGGCTGAACTACTGTACAAAACTAAAATTTCAACAAACCTTCCAAAAGTATCAGCTACCAAGTCTTACTTTTTAAGTTTTTTACATAGACTGACAAAGGCCACTTAAGGGGGTAATGTCGTTTTCGTGGTTTTTGACATTTCAGTGTAATTTTTGCGCCCACAGAACTCAAGCTAAAAACGGACTACGGCTTCGAAACTTTAACCACATTATCTTTAGGAAAATATCCCCACCCGTTTTTTTCTGATAATTTTCAAGATAATCTGCTTTTAAATTTAGTTTTTTAAAGCTAGAAGGTGTAAAAAATTGTAAAAAAGACCGCTCTAGTTTTTGTTGAGGTTAAGTGCAGTTATGGTAGTTTAAAAATACACCTAAAAACGCAATTACCTCCTTAAGCCAGTTTTTTAGCGATATCAGCAGTAACAGAACTATGCATAATTAGTAGGTATCTTGACCAAGTAGCCAATTAAATTAATACTTTTTAAAATTTAATTTTAAAAACATGTCTCACAAGTTGTTGCTTGTTACTATTATATACTACTTGCTAGTTGTGTAACTGTATCGTTGTTTAGATGGAGACTATTTCTGCTACACTCGGCTGGAACCCATTGGCGTTGCTGCTGCTATCATTCCGGTATATTTACATTTATAACTACTTTTTTCTTTGAACTTGAATTTAGTGTCCATAAAGTCGGTAATAATGCATTTTTTGTTGCGTAATATGTAACTTTGGTAGATTTTTAGACCATTTCCACAATACGACTCACTTAGTTAAGTTACATATTTTATCCATTCAAGGACCAAGAGATTAAGCAAACATTACCGCGTTGCATTGATACATTCATGTTTTTTTAGTGGAACTTCCCCATTGTTATGGCTTGCTGCAAAATAGGACCAGCTTTGTCGGCGGGCTGTACACTGGTAATCAAACCAGCTGAACAAAGTCCCTTGAGCGCGCTGCGGTTAGCCAGTCTTATCAAGAAGGTAATCTACTTACCAAGTGAGGACGCACAATTTTTCGCCACAAATAAAAAATTCTAGGTACGTTTTTACTAGACTTTAAAAGAAGCTTCTAGATTTCTCACACTTATCATTATTGCTGCGAGTACTTCACCGTTTACGCACAGTTTTACAGTTCAAACAGGTATTACAGATCAACCACTCAAGCAATTTGTACTCAATTTTGTGTACATAAAATATACGTGCTTTTAGTCTATGCAGAGAAACTAAACAAACAGACTTACAATCATGACGAAATCATTAAATGTAAATAGGTTTTTAAAACGTCATTTTTCTGATTTTGCGACTTAACTGCTAATTGTATGCTGCATCAATTTTGCTGAAAGTTGGCAAAAATATTTGCCTTAACATAAGTTTTTCAGATATATAAAACGCAATGCCTTACCTTTCACTGAACAAGTTTGCCAAACGTACACAATCACTGCTTTCGCTACACAACCCCCTTAAGGTGGTAGTTAAGTTTTCGAAGTTTTTGCAATAATTCGAAAGTTACTCAACAGAACATAATCAAATTTGGCACGGACATTGCGAATGTAATCAGCAATATTTCAGCTAATTTTGGCATTGATTCAAATTTTTACCGCTAGTTTATAGCTCAAAAACTGGATTTTTTGTGTATTTTTTGAGGACTTACAAAATTGTATTCAACTTTCTGTGGTTCTTACACTATTCAGAAAAGCCAATCAAAAAAGGTCTAACCCATTTTATTTTAAGAATATTTTCAGCTAAAATATGACATACTTCTGTTAGTCGTTCTAGGCAATCTGTAACTTTGAAGTTTTTCATCTCGATTCTGATTTCTCATGCCAATATCACAAAATACAATTAACCACTTGACACCATAATTTACACGTATATAGTCCCTTACGCATCCATTATACCCGCAAAATTTGGTTAGTATATGCCACAGCAGCCAAGAGCATTGGCAGTGTTAATAAACCCCTTCAAAAATTGCAGTTTTTAATTCAATTTTTTTGAATTCAATTTTTTTTTGCAGTTCAATTTTCTTCAGTCTCCTGAAACGTCATTTTTTAAACTTTTGTCCGCCATTTTTCAACGGGTATGAGAAAACTGTGCTCAATGTAATATTAGCTGACCCCAATGAGGCCCTATTCAACTGAATTAAAAAATTTTGAAAAATCTGTCATTTCTGAGCACAATGAGTGATTTCAGTTGAAGTAACCAATATCCTGTTCAGTTCATAAGAATACAAAGAAAGCATATTTGACAGTAGCCAAATAAATTTGCCCTATACTTTTTTTGAATTGAGTAAAAAGGTTGATTATTTTCTAGTTACAGCCTACCAAAGTCATAAAAACTGCCGTTTCTTGACTTTTTAGAAAAATTTGAGGCAAACTTTTGCTCAATGTGAAAATCTGCTAAATTATTACGTTTAATTAAGCCTACCAGCACTTTTACAACACATCAACGTGCCTCTGGTATAAATTTCTTGACTGTATGCGGAGTTTTTTTACCACAGTGAAGAAATGACGAAATACGGGGAAAACTGCATTAGATTGAGCTGATGAGCTTCACCAAAATAGTTGGCGTGCACACTATGAGTAATATCGACTCTTGAAAAATTGTAATTTTGTGAAAATTAAGTTGATTAATAATATGCGAAAGACCGCTTGTAAATTTATTTAGTAATTGCTACAAAATAGAACGTTGAAAAAAGCTGCGAAAACGTTACTACCACCTTAAGTGACTATGAACATTTCACCGCTCAGATAACGTCTTTATATTTAAAAACCCTAGGTTCCAAAAAAACCGGTAGAACAAATCCAAAAAACCATTTAATGTCAACTCACAGCATTACTTATTGCAGGTCGGCTTTCCCCCAGGCGTAGTGAACGTGGTGCCGGGGTACGGTCACACTGCCGGAGCGGCACTGTCTAGACATCCCGACGTTGACAAGGTCTGCTTCACCGGTTCTACTGAAGTTGGTCGATTGATCATGAAAGCTGCTGCAGAGTCTAATCTGAAAAAAGTGACACTAGAGTTGGGCGGAAAAGGGCCTGTTGTAATATTTTCTGATGCTGACTGTAAGTTTGTAGGTACTTCTTGGTTCGGAATTGAGTGAATTAAAATTAAAAGTGAAATTATATGACAATGTAGTCTGTATTCGACATGGCCACTGTATCGTGTATTGGAACTGGAAGTGACAATTTGTGTTTTATGGTCTGGTTCAAAAACGTCAGTTAAAACCGTAAAAACATCATCGCGAAAACTTGGAGTGAGAAATGAGAAAATTTAACCTCACTATTACACTCACACTCAATGAGCTACTGAAATTTCGTTTTTTTAAGGTGGTAGTTTCGTGTATGCAGCTTTTTTTGATGAGCTGTTACTCGGTTGTTTTAGAAGTTATTTATAAGCGGTTTTTTGCATTTTACAGACAAAAAAATAGTTCGTAAGATCATGTATTTGTTTAGTTAACAATTTTGACAGTTTGTCCAAAAATACGCTGCGAAATATCTCAAATTTGGCACTTTTTTAAGTTTTTGCGTTATGTTTCACTTTGGAAAGAATATGACCTGATAAAGTTTAATTTTTATTTAGTCTAAATTCACTTGTAGGTGTCTCAATACATGCGTAGTTTCACTTGGATAAGTCTTCACAGTGCTTCAGTACTTTAAATCTAAACTTCAAAATAGAACTTTTTTGAATTTCGTAAAACTTTACCGCTTGAGAAAACAAAAACTACAATGCCTGTCAATAATTGCAAAAAAAGGAATCTAGACCAGCAAATTGACACTTTCGAGTACATGACGAATCTTTTAGTATTATGAACTCGTATGCATTTCCATGGCAACTACGGCAGTAAATTTCATCACCGTGGTCTAAAGTGACCTACTGTCTTCCAATATGACCGCTAAAACATTCAAACTACAGTACAGAAACTACGTAAAACGAATATATAACATCACGTCTTGTCACGTATTTTCGAGCGTTTTTAGTCAAAAAAGGGGGTAATATACTTCAGAGCTCATAACCATAATTATATAACAGGTGGTAACATGAGCTTTCGCACAACACAGCAATGCAAATAGGTCTAGTTTTGTGCCAAATTTTGAAGAAATACACAGTTTCAATTTTACATAACTTCGTTTTAAAGTGAAAAAAGGAGTTGTGTTAAAAAAGTGTCAATTTCCTGAAAACAGTTGCAGTTAAATATGTGTTTTAACGTTTCAAAGTGATCTTAAGTACATTATCTAGATTCCTTTTCTTTAATTTAGTGAAAAATAATACTGTTTTTGATAAACAGTTGTTTAAAAATCACTATATATTGTAAAAATAGCCAAAAAATGTCGAAAACACGACTTTTTTTGTTATAACTATAGTGTAACTGAATATAAAGATCCTATAATTTGCCCATATTTTGGCCTAAACGTGCCTCATACATGCGCCAATTTTCATAAAGTTAGCTGTTGGTTTGAGCGAATCGCGACAAAAACTGCAAATACGAAACTACCACCTTAAATCTTCATTTCGTTACAAAATGTTTTGTTGTTCTTGTTCAAAAGTGAATGTTAAAAAATGTGGAATGGTGAAAATTTTGTTTCCTTACTGACCCTAGACGCTTCCTTAAGCACGTGTTTGAGGCTTTTTGGCTTATTTTTAACACCACAGAACAAAAAATTTTTAACAACAAGTAATGTCTACGAAAGTGAATTCCATAACTCGGAGCGTTCCGTAAAACGTTCAAACGCATTGTAAAGTTTGGAATTTTTGCCATTTTAAAAGTCTTAGAGTACATGAATTATGTACTTTTTTGTGTTGTTCTTTAACTGTATTTAAAATTTAAATGTATTACTAGCACCAAACATGGGCAGCCGATTAACTGTGTCCTTTATTTGTAGTGTTTGCAAATTACAAAAACTACTAAATTAACTAGTTAGGATTGGATTCGTATATATAAAAATGCATACAGGATACAGTAAAGATCTGGTGATGCTTTACTACAATTTCTGGCGACGAGTTTAGAACTATTGTTCGACATGCAACGATCGAACATACCGGCACCTCCGCCGTTTCTGAACGAACCTGGGGAGCCTCCAATAGCATGGACAAACTAGAAGTCAATTTTTACGAATTACATGCTCTCCACAGATTCTAGTCGCTATCTGAAGTACGTAAAGTCGCTATTTTCTTGGCATGCCTTGGTGTTGAGGGACAACGAATCAACTATTCTCTTCCTAGCACTGAGGATGATACACCTTTGACTCTAGAAATTGCCATGCTAAAGGCCGAACACCATTTCAAGCCAAAGATAACTCATTTGGCAGCTCGATTTCGCTTTCGTCAAAGAGCTCAGCTTCCGAACGAAAGAATCCACCAGTGGTATACTGAACTGCAATCACTGGTCAAAGACTGTAATTACGGTGACCTTGAAAATGAGATGATCCGTGATCAATTGATTGAAAAAACTAATTCGCTACGACTTCGTGAAAAACTACTGTTGGAGGGTGATCAACTTACTCTACAAAAATCCCTACAAATTGCAGAACAGTTGGAGAGAGCAGCGAAAGAGGTTCAACAACTGTCCCTCACTCATGCTTCAGTGAAAGCAGTGAACAAAAAGAAAGCCTCTGCACAAGCCAAAAGTATCACGAAATTTCCACAACAAGTCCACAACAAAGAACCAATTTGCGTTTGCTGCGGCTTTCCGAGTCATAAAGCCAAAGACCCAAAGTGTCCAGCTCTGACTTTAGACTGTAAAAAGTGCGGCAAGAAAGGCCTTTACGCCAGAGTTTGCAGAAGTACGAATCGCTCCAACGCAACAGCAAATACTGTCAGAAATGTATTTGAACAAGAAACAGATACTGAATCTGACGATCCTACTGACACTGATAATTGCAATGTCCTGAATGTGCATACATGCTCGAAAAAAATTAACAGTATTCACTGCAACGTCAAGGTAGGACCTAACCAGTATTCTGTTGACATGCTGGTCGATTCGGGCTCAGAAGTTACTGTTTTACCGTTAGATATTTACAAACAGAACCTCGTTTCGATCCCCCTGCAAAATACAAGTGTAAAATTGCATAACTACGATGCAAGTTACCTAGAAACTGTTGGTTGTATCAATACTGATATTCAATTTGGCAAAAAGACAGCCAATTGCAATATTTTCATTGTAAGAAACGGTTTACCTATACTGGGTTTGGACATGATTCACAAACTTCCTTTGAACTTAATCGGCAAAAGTCTACAAGTACGTAGTGCTGCTATCGATGAAAAATCACTGCCTGATCAATTTCCACGGCTATTTTCGAACAGCATCGGTTGCATTAAAGGTTTTTGTCATCGCATTGTGCTCAAAGAAAACGCCCAACCAGTAGCACAAAAACTGCGACAAATACCTTTTGCAATACGATCACAAGTAAAGGCTGAACTTGAGCTATTAGAGAAAGAATGAGTAATTGAAAAAATAGATTCTGCAGAATGGGTACATCCCATAGTCATCGCCCCAAAGCCCAACGGCTCTATACGTATTTGCTGTAACCTCAGAGAACTGAATAAAGTTGTGATTGTGGATAAATATCCTCTACCAAATATAGATTTAATCTTTTCAGAGCTGAATGGAGCTAAACTGTACTCGAAGTTAGATTTACGGAAGGCATATTTCCAGTTACCATTACACAAAGACAGTAGACCACTCACTGCATTTCTAACACCAGAAGGCCTGTTTCAACACAAACGAATTCCAATGGGTCTAAAATCAGCAGCATCGGCTTTCCAGAAAACAATGGAACTGATTTTAGAGGGTCTTCAAGGTGTGATAGTATATCAAGATGACATATTGGTTTTCGGAAAGACAAAGAAAGACCATGATGCAAACCTCATTGCTGTACTTGATCCACTACAAGGAAAAAGTCTGAAAGTGGAACTTGCTAAATGCGTAATTAGGCAAACCGATGTAGAATTTCTGGGCTACAAACTCAGCGAAAAAGGAATTTTGCCAAATCCAAAAAACTTGAAAGCAATTATTTATGCTAAACCTCCAAAAGATAAGACCACACTGAAACGGTTTGTCAGTATGTGTGCCTACTGTCTTAAATTCATTCCTGGGTTTACTACTATTTCAAGTCCCTTACGAGAGCTCACTAAGCAAGAAACTGCATTCAATTGGTCCAGCGACTGCCAAAAAGCATTCGAGAAATTAAAGAAAATGATCACGTCTGCACCATGTCTTGGAATTTTTGATCCAAAGTGTCAGACCTACGTTACAACTGACGCTTCGGACGTGGGTGTAGGTGCTGCATTGTCGCAGTTACACGGATCAACCGAAAAGATTATTGCCTATGCCTCGCGCACATTGTCAGATGCCGAAAAAAATACTCTGTTTCAGAAAAAGAGGCCTTGGCGTGTGTATGGGCAATCGAAAAATGGCACGTCTATCTTTGGGGTAGACAGTTTACGCTTAGAACTGATCATCAGGCCTTGGTAACATTGCTGGGCTGCACCGAAGCTAAAAGTCAAAAACCTTTGCGAATTAGTAGATGGTATGCACGATTATTGCAGTATGATGTCAAGTTTGTTTACAAACCTGGAAACGAAAGTCAACTAGCTGATGCATTATCGCAAATGCCAATTTTGGAATCAAATGACTCTAAAGATGAAAATATGACTATAAACAATATACAGTTCTCCACTGTTCATATGAACGATATAATTCTGCGAAACCACTAATGATGACACTTTACAAAAAGTAATTCGGTTTGTCCAAAGCGGCTGGCGCAAAAAAGTTGACAACGAACGCAAACCATATCAAAAATTACGTGAAGAACTGTTCGTGATGAATGATTGCTTAATGAGAGCACCGTATCGCATTGTTGTTCCAAGTACACTACAAATGAAACTTGTATCACTAGCACATGACAGTCATCAAGGCATTATTCGCACAAAACAGCGCCTAAGAGAACATTTCTGGTGGCCAAAAATGAACTTTCATGTTGAGCAGTATCTGAAACATTGCTGCGTTTGCCAAATGTCTGATAAAACCGCTATAGTTAGAAATCCTCCTCTTCAGCCTGTTTGACTCCCAGAAGGACTATGGGAAAAACTAGCGCTCGATATAGTTGGACCGTTTGCAACTACTAAACCACACCACCGTTACTTGATAGTTCTTTGCGATTACTATTCAAAGTTTCCAGAAGTAGCGTTGTGCTCTACCGTGACATCCAGCGTCGTCACCAAGTTCCTTGATGGCATTTTCAGCCGATTTGGTCTGCCAGCAGAAATAGTCACTGACAATGGACCTCAATTCAAAAGCTATGAGTTCGAAAACTATCTGCAACAACATGCAATAAAGCACACAACAACAGCAGTATATAATCCAAGCGCCAATGGTCTAGTTGAAAGATTTAATCGTGTACTGAAGCACGGAATGCAAACAATTAAAGCTGAAGGAAAAAATGAAACGAAAGGTCTTAATGATCTATTACAAGCATTTCGAGCTACACCGCACAGAGCCATTGGAAAATCACCGGCAGAACTATTATTTAACCGACGAATTCGCACAAAGCTTACAACATGTGTGCCACGGTTTGCACTTCAAGAAACAAGCAAGAAAATCAACGAAGACAAAACCAACTACAGGAGAGAGTTAAAAACTACCAGGAAAAATATAAAAAGAATTATGACGATCGCAAAGCAGTCAAGAAACCATCTTTCAAAATCGGCGACTTTGTACGACATCGACTTGTCCAAAGTCCAAAAGGTCGATCAAAATTTTTCAGAACCCAAAGAGATAACTGCCGTCATTGGAACAGCCACATACAAACTTAGTGACAGAAGCACTTGGAACGCTCGCAAACTAGCTCCAGTAAACCAATGAAATAAAAAAAAGACTGGGGAAAGATGTAGTGTTTGCAAATTACAAAAACAACTAAATTAACTAGTTAGGATTGGATTCGTATATATAAAAATGCATACAGGATACAGTAAACATCTGGTGATGCTTTACTACATTTGAAGAGTTGGATCAGGTTGGGGTAACAGATTTCCCCCCATGCCAATTAGTTAGTTTAGATAGATATTTTTTGATAGCTGTTTCAGTAGACTTTGCGGTCAACATGGCTCATTTTGCACTGTTTACAAACGTTGGTCAATTCTGCACGGCTGGCTCACGAACATTTGTTCAGGAAGACATTTACGATGCCTTTGTGAAGAAAGCTGTAGCTAAAGCACAAGCTAGAAAAGTTGGAGATCCTTTTGATTCAAAAACTGAGTCGGGACCTCAGGTAATAAAACAGCAAAGTAATTTTTAGAAATTTGTATAAGTGTAGGGTCACGAGTACAGTCAATTCAGTGAAACAGTCAAGTCAATTAGCTGGTTTAGGCAACGAGTTGAGCAATTTTGACAGGCGCTCCTACCATACATTTTAAGTGGTGTTTCACATTTTTTATAAGAATGGGACCCTACTGTGTTCTCTTGGTAATCTATATACATAAATGTGACGTGGGGGGTGGCTTCCACAAAAACTGAGCTTTAGCAATTTGTCTAGTGAAATTACTATTTTTTAATAGAAAAACGTAAGTAAAAAAGTAATACAGTAAGCTCAGCAAACTATTAGTTGTTTTATTTTTTACAACCATTTCAAAACAACTATTATATTTTTCTACTTCAACGTTGAAGCAAGTTATGACACTTTCAATTTTTGCTAACCACATGACACGAAACATTGTCATGTAACATGTAACATTCGTTGTAGTAGATGTTTTCGCGCAAAAATGAGTAAATGGTACATTTTTTACACCGGCTTAACGGTTAAAAAAACTAACTAAATATAAATAGAAAAAATATAGTCCATGATTTCTTTTATCTAATAACAAAACAACGACGTTTGTGCTTTGAGAAATTCCTAAGTTAATATCATTTTTTTTGCCGAAAAACTGTACAATATAGTTAATAGTATACTAAGGTAATTAAAACTAAAAAATTGTTCATATTCAATATTTACTTTGTAGGTAGACAAAGCTCAGTTCGACAAAGTGTTGGAGATGATTGAGAGTGGTAAAAAAGAGGGCGCGAAGCTGATGTGCGGCGGAAAACCGGCGGCAAAAAAGGGGTTTTTTATTGAGAGCACTGTCTTCGCTGACGTGACCGACGAAATGCAAATCGCACGGGAGGAAATATTTGGCCCAGTTCAGCAGATCATCAAATTCAAGGATATCAAAGAAGTATGTCTGGCAAGTTTTATTATTCTAAAACTAACCCTAACATAAACATTAACATTAACTAACATTAAGCTGGCGTAAAACTTACATAAATTTGTTGTATTGTTTTGTGTATGTATATTGTTCAATGACTTGCCATAAATGCCTGTAAGCTGTGGATGATATGTGGTTAGCCCACTTCTGAGTTAAAAAAAGAGTGAAGTGATTTTTAACGTAAGAATTTCAGTTTTCATTTTAATATTATATTGAACACTATTTGCAGGTAACCGCTAGAGCCAACAAAACAGAATACGGATTGGCTGCAGCCATTTTCACCAAAGACATTGACAAGGCAATTTCATTTGCTAACAGTGTCAACGCCGGTACCGTATGGTATGAGTAGTTTTGAGTGAATAAAACCACGTAATACGTTTTGTATAAAATGGTGAAACTTGGACTGTATATATTCTATTCTAAAAGTTTCAGTTAATATGGAAGAATGAAAGAAACTACCACAACTTTTGTTTCGTTTTAACCTATGAGCCTGCTAAAAAACAAAATACTATTTTTGTCGCATTCTAATGATGTATCGATGTATATACTGCCTGATCTTAGTTGAATATGCGTCTTGTGCAACTTGTGAAGCTTAATTTGTACTTTACATTTATCTTTTAGGATTAATTGCCATCATATTATTTCACCAGCTGCCGAGTTTGGTGGTTACAAGCAGTCAGGAGTTGGCAGAGAATTGTAACGTTTTTTGTTTATTTACATCATAAATAAAATATAATTATATTTTTAACGCTTTTTATTAATTTAGTAATGAAATTATTAATCGGACTCAATCCGTTGCAAATATCAATTTCATTTTTATCACATATTTACTTTTCTAATTGTTGTCTGCTTACAAACATATTATATAATTCTAGTGACAAGGTTTGTAATTTCGTGAAAACAGTCAAGTCAGTTAACTGTCAATAACCATAAATATAAGTCAAGTCGTTCTGAAGTTTTCGAAGTTTAAGTTCAGACTTGAAGTTTATGCTAAAAATTGGGACTTAAGTTTGAAATCAGGGTAATAGCTGTGTTAACTTCCAAGTAGGCGATCGAATATAAAATATTAAGTAGCTTTTAACTTCACCATTTTGGCATTGTTGAGTAAAAATCACAGTATCGTTATGTTTGCAAATAAAATATTGATTTAACTGAGACAAAGTAGTTTAGTACTTAACATCCATTTAGTGACAGTTTTAAATGACAATGAAATTTCTGAGTATCATTTTTAATACCATATCGGTGACAGATATGTAAGAGTCTATCAATCACTAAATCTGTTGAAACAATGAAGTAAAATACTCTGCTCAGTCTACCTTATATGTGTAAATTAGTCACCAAAACTTGATGTTTTTTCACCGTTGTTAATAATAAATATTGCTTTAATATGTATATATAATTATGTTTGTTTTTTAGCGGCGAAGATGGCCTTCGCGAATATTGCGAAATAAAAACGGTAATTTTAAGAATTTAATTTGCTTTTAGCACTCTGTATTAGTTTTTAGTTTAGAGTCGAATTTGCGTAATTTTATTTTAATACATATATTAACTACATAACTACACGAATAAGCAAATTTTCTATTTTTATTAGACGCAATAGTTTTTCTGTTCCTTAGTTTGCTAAAATTATAGAACTTGGTAAAATTTCACTTATTTAGTAAGATGTTAAATAATTGTTAGTGTTCATTTA
>JASANF010019667.1:0-11763 GCA_030248245.1 Trissonchulus sp. WLG1_4
TCGTTGATTTTTTTGTGACAGTTTGAGGATTTGTGTGATCAATCATTAATACTGAACAGAAATTGTGATATTAAACTTAAAAACTTAAATTGAGACAGATTTCAAAATATATTTTTTACAATAAAATGTTTCATAAGTTAACCTTAACTTTGGACGAAAACTTCAAACTCAGCTTCATAACTTTCTGGATAAAATTGTTGTTAAAGATTTTTATCTATATCAGTATTCGTAGTCAAATACGTTCAGTTGGAGGCTATTAAGACTATGATCTCAATGTCCTTGGTTCGATCACGGGTTTCGGTTGCGCATTTTTTGAGATAACCATTGGTGGCAGTTTTTTCATAGAACCCCATTTTGCCAATTAATCGCAGCTTTTCGTCAGTAACATAAATCATAAATATATTTTTTGTTATCATAAATATCACATGTGTTACTTTCAATTGCATGTGCTCCAATATTCTGTAGTCCCTGGTTTATATATAGTTACATTGTAAATTTTTCTTACCAGTCGATTTAATCGCAAAATTTAGGGTGAGTGTTGCAACTGTTCATCTGAAGGCCGATAAAAGCCATTTTTTGAGCACCTTAAGTTAGGGCTGCCGTATAACGAAGATAACCGCTGCACAAACAGATTTTAAATGACCTCTGGTCATTTTACTTGAAAGAAGAATGCTCAACGCTTACTCAAGCTTTTGCTGCAGATTGCGGTTGTTGCGCTTTGTGCTCGTATTTTGTTTTTCGCTCGTTTGTTGCAGTGACCTTTTAGCTTTTTGGTGGCCATTGTATAATTTTCTAACAGGCACAAATTTCTAGTCAATCGTCGTATTCGGTTTCTGTTTGTTGAATGTGAAGCTAATTTGCTTCTGACAAATTTACTTTAGCCAAAGTTAATTTGCCATTTCAGACGGCAGTTTACTGTTTCATATTATTGAGCTCGTAATTTTAAGGACTGTCCTTACTTTACACGCTGGCTTTCCTTCACAGCTTTGCGCACTGAGGAACTTTGGTTTTGTTACAGTTGCTTCATCTGTTGAAGGGGTAAACAAAAACTTTCCTATATACTTCCGCGTTAAAGCTGGAATGTTACATGTAAACTGAAAATTTTAGGTTTTGGGAGTTTAGTCAAATTCGCACACAAGGGAGCCCCAGTGAAGGCGTGGGTGTGGAAAACAAGAACTACAACTAGAACTTTCTATTAGTACTTTACAACCTCAACCTCCATGATCACTTTTTGTGAGTTTGCCTGTTGACGTGGAGTGAGCAATGACGCCAAACTTTACAGTTACTGAAATCTGGTGGACGTACACTTTTTAATGTTTTGGCATCGATTTCGGATTTCAAAAACAGGATCTTACTATTTTGCGCCTTTAAACTTGTTTCACACAGTGTGAAAAAACGTGGGGCGCCCCAAGGGCATTCGCGAAGACGAAGGAACACTATTTCTGTCTGGGACTGTCTGTACTTATACCTTCCTTACCTTCCAATTTCCATTGATTCAATTTTTGTGTTTTTAACTTGAATTTTTATGATTATAAATACTATACATATTAAAATTTAGTATAAGTCTAGAAAATAGATACTGAGGTTTTTTAAAGGTTTCAACTTCATGAACATATCCTATTTTTTCATATTTCGGATAAAAGATTTCCATGTTCATAATGTAATCATTCGTCACTATAACTAACTGTAAGTAAGTTATTAGAAATTCATATCAGAGTATTATAAGCATGGCTTTAACTAGCTGAAAAGCTAGCCTTACTGAAACCAATTAAGCAATAAACGCAAACTTTCCTGGTACCAAACAAAACTTTTTAAATGACTATTCCATACTTAGTAGATTGCTTGATGCACTGGGATAAAAGTTGAACATAAATCATTAGTTTAATCCCATATATGGTCATTGTACTTTTGTTAATTATAGTCTAAACATTTTATGACTGTGCCCCTAACGTTTGCACCGTGTTTTGACTGACGTTGCTAGTTCATTTCGACGTCATGAAAATAGCTAATTTTTGTTAGTTTTTGTTTTTGTAAATAATGTGTAATTTTGCGTAGGTGGAAATTACTTGAATGAATCTTTAGTTCAGTTAGCAGCAGAGTAAAAATTTGTTAATAGATTGAAGCAAATGAATAACTGCGAAAGTTTACTACTTGCAGGGCGGGCACGGACACGGACGAACCGGACACGCGGAATGGAACGCAGCAGGGACACGAGGGGCACGACCGCGACTGCGACAGCGGACACAAGACACAGACCGCGAAACACGACCACCAAAGGACAACAAGACCCCACCCCCCCCCCCCCCAACCCCACCCAACCCCCCCCCACCCCCCCCCCCCCCCCGCCCCCCCCCCCCCCACCCCACCCACCCACCCCCCCCCCCCCCCCCCCCCCCCACCCCCACCCCACCACCACACCACCCCACCCCCCCCAAACCAAACCCCACAAAAGCCTACTTGCTTTCACGTAAATTACCTCATTGTGATTAATATGAGGATTTTATACAAAAATAAATATAGTGAATTCGATTTAATTTTGATTCAATAGTCGGAAAACGCATGATAGCTTTTAAAAAATTTAACGGCTTAAAAAAGTATAATATCTGGTTGTGCACCAAATTTTGCCACTTTTTTTAGTTGCAAGCCAATAGGTACTGTTTTTTAAGCCCGTAACACACGATGTGGATTTTCAAGGGAATCTCCATGGGGATCCTCCTGGGGATCCGTAGAGAACAGAATGAAGGGGGTCTCTGTGGAGAAAATTTCATGGAAAATCCACCTCGTGTCAAACAGGCAAGTCAAAGGACTGTTTTGCCATGGCACAAGGTTATCGCAAAGTCAAGTCAAGTTACATCCCATTTTAGAAAAGGAATGAGCCGTGTTTCTAGGGATATAACTCTGTTAAGTTCGTTCTCTTACAACCGCTTGTCTGTTCATCTAACAACATTATTAACAAACGCTATCACGGTTTGGGGGACATACGGTGCATGTGCCCCGATACCGACCAAAATTACTTGCCACAGACTTCGGAGTCAAAGCGGAATCGGAGTCACTTGACAGATGTTTCCGAAGTCAAAGTATATATTACAGTTTGATGTACATTGACTCCGGAATCAAGTGACTCCAATTCCGCTTTGACTTCAGGGTTTGTAGCCAGTAATTTTTTGTCTGTACTGTAGATAGTATTTGCCATTAGGTAACATTAAACATTGAATAACTTGATATACACATGTCTCACATTCTCAAAAAATTTTGACCGTAGTTGTAGAAGTTTTTTCCCCAAAAACAGAAAAGCAGAAACAGCAGTGCTTCAATAATTAAGCTAAATTTCGGGTAGTCTTGGTCGACAGAACTTTTTTGTTGTTTATTTTGTTTTTTGCTACTATATTCAGTTATTTTAGCTTATTGTGGATTATCGTTATCATTAGAACGTCATAACATTTCTACACAACCTATTGCATAGATTGCATTTAGAATAGACTGCTTTTAGCAAGACTGAGTTAAGACTGCTTTATGCATTCCACCGCATATGACCTGGATCAGTACTACTTTTCAACCCATAACAGAGGCCAGATGAAAAGGCGTGTCGCCTTGAAGCCAGCAGAAAACTTTAAATGAAACTTTGCCCATAAACTTTTAATGACAACAATCAGTTGTTAACGTGTGGAAACTGACGGGGATGTCATGTCATTAGGATAACTCATGCTTTCGGCAAATTAAACTTCCAGTCCTGTGAAACTTCACTACCCGGTTGATTGTTCGGTTCGGCGTTGGCTGGCCTATTTTCCAGTTTGTAAGCTTTGCCGCGTCTGCTGATGTTAAGCCAAACTTTCACTACCTGCCTTGTTGACTATCTTGCTATGTATAACCAAGAATACATAATAGGGATTATCCATAATAACAATAATAATCCCTATTATGTACTCTTGGTAGAACCAATTAGACTATCGCAAAATTAGAAACTTTATCTCAGAACTTCACGTCTTACAGTGTAGACGTGGTTTTTTAAGACCACTTATAGCTGTAATGGTGAAAAATGATTTTAAGTTCATATCTGTAGTCATAGTGCATCAAAACATTCATTTATATACAAAATGCATTTTTGCCCTAAGATTTAAAAGCTTGAATTTTTGAACAAAAGCTGATCGTTAAACCATATTAACTAGAGGTGGGCACGGTAATGCGGTTACCGCTGTTACTGCTGCGGTAGCCGCAATTTCGCGGTATGCGGTAAAATTCCCCGTTGGAATCCATTTGCGTCCCCCATGCGTCACCAAGTGGATCCCCATGGGGAACTCCCTGCATTCTCACGCGTCCCCTTCTGTTCCCATGGGGATCTCTTGGGGACGCGTGGAGACGCAAGTGAATTTTCCTCGTGTGAAACAGGCTTTACGCACAAATTAGCATTAGCAATCAACCACTACTTTATGTTTTTATCATATTTCTGTAGCGTGATTAATAGCAGATTTGCTGAAATATACATTTCTTGTTGGTTACTTCTTAGGTTTTTCTGCTTAGTGGGCACCGAACCTTACGGCATACTGGCAAACCTAATTTATGCAAAGTCACTCTGCCATTTCAACATTTTGGATTGTTTTTTAAATTAACTTTTTTTAACTAGCCAATAAACGTTCTTTCATTGTTACGTCTATATTTGATAATAGCCAAATCAAATTTTTAGTCATACTGGCTTCTGAACTCTTTTCCAGGAAGCTATAATGTCGACTTATACCATGTGTGTAGGCTTTATCAAATTTCCTCCGACAAAAGTAAACTCCCGTTCCGTCAAATCAAAAATTTGAATTAGTTGTTCAAAAAGTCTAGGCGTTACCGCCTTTGGCATTTGGCAACGTTCTGTGGGCGAACATTAATAGCTGAGTAAATTTTTTTATTTTTTGTTGAATTCTAATGGACAAATTTAGTCTTTACAGATAGTCAAAAGGAGGCAGCAAAATTGAATACAAGAATACAAGTTCACCCAAGTCGATACAAGGTAAATATCAGCTAATACTTTCCTGTGTGCCTTTTAGTCATTTTTTGGGCCCAGCATTCTCACGTAAAATAACACATAAAAATAAAAACCTTTTGTTGCATTTGATGATATTTTTGGTTAGAATTTCAGAGGGTAACCAAGACCGAGTCCCAGTTCTCACGACAAAAAAATAAAAAAGTAACAACCTAAACTTGAGTTATTTCAAATATAAAAAGCACAATAGCATCAGGAAGTCGAAATATTTGTTTATCACTTTCTGATTAGCGATTGGTGGGTTTAGCCCAACTCTCAATTCTGAACGACGATCCCTATTTTCAGTTTACTGTTTTTATTGTTTATTTCTACTTTTGCCGAGTTCAAACCGGGTCTTAGGCTAGGTGCTCATCAAAACAAAGAATTGCCAATAAGGAAATATGTAAGATCTAAACAAGCACCAGTTTGCTGCAAAAGAAAAATAGAATCAATTTTACAGTAGTTTGTCATGTTTGACAAAAAACCTGTTGCGAGCAGATTTTGTATTCCAACTTAGAAAAAACTTTCACCAAACGAATAAAATATATTGAAAACATCTTTTAAGGAAGACTGTGGCCAAAAACAAAACTTTAAAAGGCATTGTGCCCAAAAAACAAAAAAGCCAACCAACTTTTCTCGATCAAAGAGCAGGATTTGATTCATACCCGAATCAAACGGGTTAAACAGTCAAACTTGTCACACAGTTTTCGTGCAGAACCTTTTTATAAAGTTCGCTTGGGGGACTTGTTGATTTTTATAGAAACATAATTCGAAAGATAGCAAACATATGCTACCAGAATACGTGTGCACACTAAAGATTAAAATATTTTTATGAAAACTGTATGGAGCATTATAGTTGGCTTTCTTTTCCTTCCCCCAGTTTTGCCAAGTCCGATTCTTTAGACTCAATATAAATTCTTCGAGCGAACATACGCGACGCGGACAGTCATAATCTGGCCACATGGCTCGCTATCTCTCGCCCACTTGTTTTATTATTTATATAAACTTATTATATGAGGAAAATATCCTAAACACGACAATTTTTTGCAAAATATGTTAGTTAAGTACCCTTCATTCACATGCTGTGACAAAATGTCACTTGTAACGAAATAACACACCCTGACTGTAAACCCTTTGCTTGGTGATACCGTCATTTTTCAGTAAATACCGAAATGCCATTTTTGAGCCTGAAGCTTCATATGTTATCCCCATACATATGAAACGGGCTAAAACTATTGTATTAACTTAAACAGAAACTTTTTCAACTACATGCATGAGCGTAATTTATATTTCTGGCAGTTCAGAATAAAGCTTCGGTTAAAACCCAAAGCAGTTCCAAATAGGAATAGCTACTTTGCTTGAGCAAAGAGCTGGATTTGATTCATACCTGAATCAAACGGGTTGATTGAAACCGTGAAACTTGTGACGCAGTGTTTTTTTCGAAAACGGTTTGTAGATTTTACTTGGACACTGGTGGAGCAATTAGATTTGTACACATGTGAGATAAAGAGCTAGAATTGATTTATACCCGAATCATATGGGTTAAAATCACCAATGCAAAACACAGGGGTGGACGCGGGTCGTGGGTACCCGCGGGTACCCGCGGCTAGCCGCGGGTTGGGTTGGCTTGGGTCGGAAAATTTGAGCCGTGGGTCGACCCGCGGGTACCCACTTCAGGCTGCGCGGGTCGAAAAAAATTTTCTGAGGTCGAAAAAAACTTGAAACTGAGGAAATTGTTGACAAGGGTTCCCCCTTGGTTTTTATAGCCCGGCCAAAAGAATTTCTGATACGTCTCTAGTTGACTAAATTTGGCCTAAAAATTAAAAAATTCTAACATTTTTTCTGGGGGCTGCCGCCCCCAGACCCCTGCAAACTCTGTGGCTTACTATTGCTTGTTATTAACTTCCATGGAAGCCTACATTTGCATGTCTACTAGAGTACATTATGCTATATTTACTTGTGTAATAATATACAGTCTGATATGAAATTCCCACCTTTTTTTTTATTACGTCTCCAGTTGACCAAATTTGTCCGAAAATTGAAAAAAACCTCCATTTTTTCTGAGGGCTCCCGCCCCTAGACCCTAGCTACAGTTAGTTTATTTAATTTAAATGACCAAATTCACATTTTGTTATGTAAGCCACTTTGCCAATAAGTGTAAAAATAATTGGATTCTGGGGGCTGAGGCCCTCAGACCCCGCAATAGTGAGTTTAAACAAGTGAGAAAAAAAGTGGACAAGGTGCGACCCCCCTTTTCAAAATCCTAGCTACACGCCCATGTATAATGTACGTTATGGTTGTAGAGTGGTGGGTCAAAGTGGGTTGCGGGTCGGGTTTTACGGCGCGGGTTGGGTCGCGGGTTACCCACGAGTGTCGAGCCGCGGGTTGGGTTGGGTCGCGGGTCGAAAATTTCGATCCGTGTCCACCCCTGGCAAAACACACACGATAAACTAATAAACAGACGCACTTCTCAAACACACTCATGTGCACTTACACACGCACAATCACAGCTATCAAAGTACACTCAAACGCGCACACATCCTGTGTTTTATGTACATTGCCACTACACACACCCTTCGACAGAATGAAGCCTGCTCAAGCATGCAAGTCATCCATAGGAATTATCAATTAGACACACCCGCACACACGCATATGGTTAATTTTATCACACTGCCTTCTTTTTTGTACTAGGGCCATCATAAGAACCTGTTGCGGTGTGCCGCAACAGGAAAAAGAGTAGCAACTACTCTGCAGTATACTATAATAAAAAAAACAGCAAATTTGAAATACGTATGACATTGATATTATTACTGATTGCTTTTTTCTTTTTCTTCTTTTGTGTTCTTTTGTTTTATAGTATTTCTTTTTCTCACTTTTTTATTTTTTCATTTGCTTTTCTTTTTTATTTTCTTTCAACTTAGTTTTTTGTTTTTCTTTTTTCTTTTCTTATCTTTTTTTCTTTCTTTTCTTTTCTTTTGTCTTATTTTTCTTTTCTTTTGTTTTTTATTTTCTTTCCTTTTCTTTTCTTTTCTTTTCTTTTCTTTTCTTTTCTTTTCTTTTCTTTTCTTTTCTTTTCTTTTCTTTTCTTTTCTTTTCTTTTCTTTTCTTTTCTTTTCTTTTATTTTTTCTTTTCTTTTCTTTTTTTCTTTTCTTTGCTTGTCCTTTTTTCTGTTCTGTTTTCTTTTTATTTTATTTATTTTCTTTTGATTTATTTTATTTTCCTTTCTTGTTTTTCTTTCCTTTATTTTCTTTTCTTTTTTTCTAATTTTTTTTTATTTTTTTCCTTGCTTTTTTTCTTTTCCTTGGTTGACCTTTTTTCTTTTCTTTTTTCTTTTTATTTTATTGATTTTCTTTTGATTTGTGTCATTTTCCTTTCTTGTTTTTCTTTCCTTTCTTCCAACTTCTTTTCTGTTATTTTCTTTTATTTTTTACTGCTTATGTCTGAATGCTATCGCCTATTTCCTGTCCCGTTTTCCTGTTTACGCCTAGTAAGCTGGAAACAAGCTCATGTACTTATACAATAAATAAAATATGCGGCTTAATAACACCAAAATTGGCCATATATACTCCAAAGCTAGCTGTTATTTTTCCTGATCTAAAAAAGTGAGCCAAACTTTGAAGTTTTACTGTGGAACAGCAGATGTGTGATACATGCGAACTTTGGGGAATGCAACTAGGCATTTTTCGCATCAAATTAAACCACTATGATAAATTATTCAAATTTATTTTCAATGTGGATTGGTAATATCGCGTTTTAAGGTCAGCTTATTTAAGGTGTTTGTATTTATACTTCCTGCGGTTTTTTATTTTCTTTCGTGAATTCACTCATTTTTGATAAATTGTATAAACGGCTACAAAAGCTCACCCGTGTATGGAATTTATCTGACTCAAAACTTATTTAAGCTGATGATTAAGTGTTATACTAAACCAGTTAAATCAAGTCTGGCTATTTTCTAGTTTGATTGAAAAGTTAAACTTTTTGTTGTTTGCCTAAATCCAGTAGCTCTAACTGAGCTACATAATAGAATAAAAAAGGTATATAATATTGCCATGTAAACCAACTTCACTACGGTCAGGTTTGACTTAGCTAATTTGAGAAAAATTACCTGCAGCCTAGGACCTATTAGTAAAATGCATTAAATAAATGCACTGTAGCAAAACTTAATGTATTAAAAACTCAAAAATATCGTACCAGCATATTTCACCACATCAAAATTTTGTCGTTTAAAATCTAAATTACATTTTTTAAATTATTACACTTTTTAATTTATACACTTTTTAATTATTACACTTTTTAAATGTGCCCCTGAATTAATATGGATGCTTAACATTCCGAGTTTGTGTTTTAACATTATTGGTCAGATTTAGCACACGCGTTTTCTATTAGAGCTTGAAATATGTATTTGAGCTACATTCTGACAGAAATGTCAGTCTACTATCAGTTATGCTATTTATTTTGCTAATTTGTATGTTCTTAATGCAAATAAATTGGCTAAATTAGAATTTTTTTGGTTTTTTTGGTAATGGTTTTTATCCCAAATAGTGACCATAAAGTCGTGCTAGACTTTTCATTTTTAATTAATATAGGTTCATCTTGGTTCATACTTGTCCATAAGGTTGTAGTTTGTCCATATACAAACTGATTATTAATTATTTGATGTTGATTTTTTGATATTATTTGATTATTTTAAATTAAACTCTTAAATTAAATTAAATTAAATTAAACGATTAAATTAATTAAACACTCCGATTAATTTGTTAATTCCTAACCCTGATTTCTTTACGGATTTGAAAGTTCAACTTACAGGTTTTTTGCTGGAAAAAATGACTACAGTAGCTGCAGCCATTTTTTTTGTTCTGCCACAGCACAACACTTCTTTAATTTTGAATCTGAACAGTACCGCTGGGCCTGTGCTCCATCTCATGTCAGTGCGATTTTAACCTCAGCTTCAGTGTCAGTACCTAGTGACAGCAAGAGTACATAATAGTGTCAGTAGAAATATATAGGTAGTAATATTTAATGGATATGACAAAGAGACAGTATTACATACTCGTGGTAATTGTTTTCTAGTGATTAGTAATAGTGGTGGCGTTTTCGTGACCATTATCAATAGCACACCCTTCTTAGTTATGCTATTACCTAAATATGTCAAGAATTTGTCATTCTCTGAGTGACAGACATTCTTCTTCGTACGTCAAAGATTGCAGAATCGAGATACTCATTATCTTTACTATTAATAATTTATTAGCACGCTAATTTACCAGGTTTTAACTTTCAAATAGTCAACATTTGGTTTGCTGCATTTATATTTCATAACCATTTTTGCGTAGTTTCATTATTTGGACATGATTTTATGTAGTCTTCAGGATTGTTTTGGTAAACTGTGTCACACTTACCAATTAACATACCTATCTGTTAAATGGGTTGCAGATTTACTGATAAGTGACAACAAGAGTACATAATAGTGAAAAGTATGACACTCTGCCTTATTCTAGCTAATTGGCCTGAACGATGCTCCGGCCGAAATAGCCCTTTTACGCCTTGATTTCAGGAGGATAGTACCCCCTTCTCAAGTCAACACATGTCTTCATTCCAGGGGGGACCCCCTTCAAATTTGCCGCGTCAAATGCGATAGCAGAAATTTGAAAGCACAAAAAATTCGCCCCGCGTCTTTCGCGTCAAGTTTGAACTTTACCTGGAAGCATTGTCTGATTTTTCCTAATCCGAGTTTTTTATGGTCATACTTCAAATACAGTCGAAAATGATAGATTCTTCACTGACAAGCTTATTAGCATTTTGCCGCTATATAGATCAGCCAACTTTCCTATTCTACCCACACTGCTGCCCTTGGTGAAAGGGCATTTTTATAATAATATAGTAACCAGCTATAGGATAGTTGGAAAAGTATCTGCAACTAAAGTCTTAATTAAACCAACAATTTACAGTGATGAGCGACAAGTAAAAATGTCGTGCAAGCATGTAGCAGAAGTTTTTTTGGTCAGTCTAAAAATGAATGTCTTTTGAACTATTTAATGTTGTTGAATTTGTATCAAGTATCATCAACACTGTTGAATATCAAATATACAGTACGAACAATTTTTGACTAAGATCGTGTCTAATTTTCTTTCCGCTTGACGACGAACTTACATCAGTCAAATTTAGTTAAAAGTTCCCAGGGGTCTCATAGTGTAATGGTTAGCATTCTGGATTTCGAATCCAGTGATCCGATTTCAAATCTCGGTGTGAATTTCAGCGTATTTCAGCGTATAGATTAAAAAATGCATATAAGTTTTCCGTGTTTTTAGCAAATCAGCTTTTTCATATTTTTGTGATGCAAATGTGTTAGTCGTATGCAAGCTGATATTGTGATCACGACAGTAGCGTGTCTCACTTATTTTATAAAGTTAAAAATCAGCAGTAAGCTAAAAAAACCAAAAAAACGACAAAAAGTCAAAGAGTGTCTGTTGTTTTCAAATTTAATCAATGTAATTTCAATAATCATCAATAATGCAATTAAACCATTTTAATAACGAAAAATTAAAGTATTTCTAATTTGAAATTTTGTAATAGTAACAGTGTATTTTTAAATATAAATATTTATATTGAGTATTTTTCAAGTGTTTTCTATTTTTATTTTGTTTTGTTTTTACAAGTCTTCTATTTTTCAGTTTTTTCAGCCATCAGTATGATTACGTAAATTATTAATTGTTAATTAATAATATTGAAACAGAAGAGCTCGAGCTGTACATTTAGACAT
>JASANF010019669.1:0-39864 GCA_030248245.1 Trissonchulus sp. WLG1_4
TAGGGGTCGAATAAGTCGGAAAAACGGCATTTTTTCGACTAATGATCCGGAGTCCCCCTATATATGTCCCCCAAACCTAGGGGGGTCAAAATTGAACGCTCTTTCGAATAGGCTAGGTTAAAAGTTTGTAGGATGTAAGCTTTAGCTGGAAATCAAACTTTGTCCAAAAATTAAACTTTACATGAAATTTTTTGCGCAAAATTTGATTTAGTCAAAAATACTGAATCAAATGAAAACCTGCTGTTACTATTGAAAGAGCAACTTCTAAGCTACTAAATGCTGAAAAAATTTTGTAAATCGGTTCAGGCTTTGAAAAGTTATAGAACTTTTCTGAAGAAACCAGGACCAGGCTGATCGAAGCGTTACAGCACAAGTACGGTTCCGTAGAAATTCCGGGCTATAATAGCTGCAAATTTTTTTAAAATATAAAGCTAGTTAGGGTTTTTTAGTGTGGTAAAGTTATTCATGATGCTTTTTAGCAGGTTTTTTCTTTAATTTAGGCCTCAGGCTTAGGCTTAGGCTTAGTGCTAAAGGCCGATTCACACGCTGCGATTTTGCCGCTGCGATTTTGACGCGAAACGCAAGACGTAGGGTGTCGCACACAAAACGCAGCGTCTGAACAAACGTTGCGTCTCGCAAACTATTTTGCTGCGTCTTTACTGTTTTAAAAATATGAGAAACAGCTTTGCTAATATTGTTGAAACCAACACGTCCGCAGCATCAAAACGCACTGAAATCGCAAACCGAATTGCAGTCTGGCGTTTAAAACGCTGCGGAAAAATCAAGACGCACGCATTCCGCATTGAAATCGCTGCGTCTGTTCAGACAGTGCGTTTTGCCGCAGCGGCGAAAACGCTGCGGCAAAATCGCAGTAAAATCGCAGCGTGTGAATCGGCCTTTAGGCTTAGTGCTTATGGCCCGTATTCACATACTAACACTAACACTTAAAGTTAGTGTAAACACTAACTTTAAGTGCTTCGTAGCAGTAGTGCTACGAAGCACTTAAAGTTAGTGTTTACACTAACTTTAAGTGTTAGTGTTAGTATGTGAATACGGGCCTATGTTTAGGCTTAGGTTAGGCTTAGTGCTTAGGCTTAGTGCTTATGTTTAGGCTTAGGTTAGGCTTAGTGCTTAGGCTGAGGCTTAGTGCTTAGTCTCAGGCTTAGTAGATGGGTCAGCAAAGGTTAGCCTTAGTTGCTTGCATTAAATAAAAGGACCCTTGCTACTGTGGAATTATAAATAAAGCTGCACTTTGAAACCGAAGTAGACTGTCAATGCCAGCTTGGTGCTGAGCATCAGTGACGTTTTCAGATCGTATTTATGGCATTCGATTTCATTAGATATCGCTACTTATGACTAATGATGCATAATTTTTTTAGAAAAATGTAATAAATTTAATGTCTAAGCAAAAAGAAACTAAAACTTTTGATATGTAAGCTCAATTTATCTATGCATATTTCGCCTCTTTTTTTAGTTGGCAAAATTAAAATTTTTAGTAAAAATGAGCTAAATATGTTGCGAACAAAGCTGTATTAAGTATATTATTATGTGTTAATTTATGACAATCAAACTTCAGGCTGATATTAGGACTGTATTGGCCATAATTTTTGATGATTAGCCCAAGTGTGTCGAAAAACGATGCTTTTCGACAAAAATTGAATTTTTTCGAAAAAATTTACATCAACGTTTTTTCGCTTGGAAAGTGCTAAAAATGAACTCAGCGCATGCGAAAACCTATCAAAACCAGTTTTTGCGGGGAAAAAATCCTAGTGCTTTCTGACCGAACCTTACAACATAGGACTTTTTGTTCCTTCTAGAGAAGGAACTATTGTTTTAAAATTAACTGCTCATAGCGTTTAACGCTACTGAGCAGGCTGCATAGCCAGTATGTTTTACGTGTATTTTCAGCTTGGGAGCTGCCTGTTGATTTTTGTCTGCGTATATGCAGAAAAATCAATAATCGATGTACACTGCTGTAACAATGTACTTTTTCAAAATCGGCACCGGGATGTTTCACCAGCAGTATATAAGAGCAATTAGAAAACAGTGTTTATCGCTTCTTGTTCTTAGAGCTGATTTGCTCGGCTCAGATCAAAGTGTCACTTTTGAGCCAAATGGCTCGTGCAGCGGGATGCTTAACATCCTGCAGCACTTTTTTGTACGTACTACGTATTTAGATTAAGTTAGAATCAGCTAGTTATAAAGTAGATTAAGATACGAAGTAGGTATAGCAGTACGGTAAGTACGGTAAGAATGAAATAGAGAACTAATTCATTTAAACCTGAAAGGTAGACACCGGGGAAGGAACGTTGCCCCTTTTGGGGCCCACTTGTTTGAGTATGTAGGTGGAAAGCGCATCTCAAACTTACTTACCACACCAATTTCTGTGCAGTTTTGAGGCCTTTAGCATTTTTTATAAAATTTCAAAATTTTACATGTTGAAAAATTCCAAAGTGACAAAATTTTCTAAATTTTTGACTTGTCATAATTTTTCACAAAACCACTTTTAACCAACGTTGTTTGCACTTTCCAAGAGAGCTACCTTTCCTCTATACTTCTGAAGCTCAAAAACAGTGATTAACGTTGTGGTTTACCTGTGACAGTTCAAAGTTGGTGCGGGAAAAAAAATCCTATTGCGGGGAAAAAAACCCTATTTTGCTTGGCGACAATTTTTTGCTAAACTCACCTATTGTTGATACAAAAGTTGACTGATCTGGGGTAAGAACATGTGTAGACTTCATTGAAACCGTTTATTCGGCCGCAAAACGTCGTTTTTTGTCGTTTTGGCCCATTCCCCGACACCCCATACGAAACCTGTTTTGGTGATGTTTCACCAAAATTTGGCATTTTTTGGAATATTTCGGCTTTAGCTGCTGCGTACCATCTAAATCCAAGAATGGTAGACGCGGGCGGTGTTTGACCACTGTTTGTAACATAAGTGCAAAAATCTATTTTTAATGCATTTAAATACTAAAAAAATGGCCTTAATCTAGGCTTGGGCTTAGGGCTTAGGCTTAGTATCAGGCTTAGACTTAGGTTCAGGTACTAAAAAAATTAAAATTTTAGATAAAAACCTGCCGGTTTAGTGTAGAGAGTCCTGCCAGCTAAGCCTAGGCGATGCCTTGGAGCATCAAAACGCACTAAATCTATCCAAAAACAAAGATTATGGCCATTTTTGGCTTCAAACTTGGGTCTACGTTCTCTTCTAAAAACACTAAAAATGCAAGGGGTCATAGCTCAGAAAATCCAAATTTATACATAGGGGTTCTATTACAAAAAGTGCTTCCCTTGAGATGCGCTACTCCAAAAATAGGTTCACTATTTCCCCCTCCCCTCGCCTCTTTTTGTAGTGGACAAAATCAAGATTTTCAGTATAAATGAGCTAAATATATTGCACAAAAGCTGTAATCAATATGTCATTATATTATGTGTCACTTTATGACGATCAAATTTCAGACTGATATTAAGACTGTATTGTGGTCATAATTTTTGACGATTAGCCCCGCTACATGATTTTCGACAAAAATTAATCAGCACCCAAATAGCTGTCGCCCCTTTTAATAAAATTCTGAAGTGAAATTATTGGATCAAGTGCAGTTTGGGGGGGGAGGGGACTAGTGGACCTATTTTTTTGCAGTTGAGCACCTCAGGGGAAGCATTTTTTGTAATAGAACCCATATCCGCAAATTTGTATTTTCTGAGCTATGACCCCTTGAAAATTTCATTTTCAGTGTTTTTAGAAGTCAACGTAGGTCAACGTTTGAAGCCAAAGATGGTTGTTATAGTCAGATGCGGTAAAAAAATTGCAAAATATGAGTACAAGGTTTTTTTGCTTTCCTGGATTAAGTTTCTCGGGCGAAATTTTTTCCAAGTTGCTCTGCAAAACCACATATTAAACTTTTCTCTGCATTATATATTAATTTTATGGCTGAAAAAATACGGTTGTGGGGGAAAATACGGGTCGATTCTGACCCATCCAAGAAACGCAGACAGAAATGCTTCAACCGTTATGAATCTAAACTCAAACTTACTCAATTTTTTTAATTAGACTCGCACATAAAAGCAAAGGCCACTGAAATTGAAGCCACTATAACACCACAACTATATACTTTTTACGATTTTGTCAGCTTATTTTAAGCTGAAGACAGATCATGACTAGGTAATACGTTTAAGTGATGTAGAACAAGTATATAGTGCTTGCTTTGTATGTATTTAACAGGCATATACCTATTGGGGTTTTTCTTGGAAAGGGGTGTATTTTTTACCCCATGTTTTCGATCGTAATTTTCTACATATATATTTTCCCTCTGACTATATTATAATCTTTGTTTTTGGATAGTTTTGAGTTCCTTATGATGTTTAAGGGCATCGTCTAGGCTTAGTTAGCAGGATTCTCTAGGCTAAGCTGGCAGGATTTTTATGAAAATTTTTATTTTTTGGTACCTACGCCCGAGCCTAAGCCTAAGTCCGAACCTATGCCTGATCCTAAGCCCAAGCCTAAATTAAGGCCCAGTTTGAATTTGGTCAAAAATTAGACGATTCTGGTGAATTGGCGAATTTTTCGGAAAGAGTGGGGTCAAAGAGCCTATATATAATGCAGGGTTTTTTTTTAGTCAAAAATGGCGTCATTTGCAGAAATGAAACTTAAAAATGACGTTCAGAAAATAAAAATGACGAAGCTTTGACGAAGCGTTTTGAGCAAATATTGACGCTGATTTGACCAAATTCGGCCTAAAAATTAAAAAATCTCCAATTTTTTTTCTGGGGGCTGCCGCCCCCAGACCCCTGCAACTTAGTGGCTTGTTATTAGCTTTCACCAAAGTCTCTGCATATGTACACGAGTACATTTACCTATCTAGTACACTAATCTGATGTGACGTGATTCGCTTATAATTTACCGGCTCGAAAAAATTTCAGTTATATATATAGTCTCCACTTGACCAAGTTTGACCTAAAAAAACAGAAAAATCTCCAATTTTGTTTTTGAGGTTTGTCTCTCTTAGACCCCTTCCTCTTTGGCTTACTCTTCTTGGTATTCCGAGTTCAAACTTTAGCTCTGATATTTTCGGTCGGCCATAATTAGTATAATGGTCGGACAATATGCGCTATTATCTGTAAATTTTTATGGTAGATTGCAAAAAAGTGCATTTATTAATGCACTTTTGCAATTGCAAAAAAGTGCAAAAAAGCATTATTACAAAAAATCGAAAATGTCATTCTCTCTCCGAAATTTTTTTTACTTTAAATTTTACCGAAATCTTCGGCACGCAGATGTACAAGGGGGGTCTGGGGGTGTTCCCCCCGAGATTTGAGATTCCAGGGGAAGCATAGCCTCCTCAAAGTTGAAAAAGGGGCCCGAAAACTTAAAATTTGCCCCAGATTGCTTTAAAAGTGAGCAAAAAGCTAAAAATTGCGACATATTTTCAATTTTTGCAAAAATTTTTCCATTTTTAGGCAAAAGCTGGGAATGTTGGGGTTGCTTTAGGTAAAAAACCGCTTCAGTTTCATAAAAATGCTGTTTTTTTAAAATTGTGGTCGAAAATTTTCTATCGGTACGCGTACGCTACTGTACGATAACGATAGCTAGCAATATTGCTGCAGCGCAACGGTTATATACTGTAAAGCCATAATCTAATTTTGACGAACGAAAAATAAAAATGACGACAGGAGTTTAAAAATGACGCCAGAATGATGAAATCCGATTTTGAAAAAAAAACCCTGATATAATGTTTTGACTCTAAGTCATTGTAAACATTATTTTGACCTTATTTAAACACGTTTAGACCAGAAAAGTCATGTGTTTTCGAAAAAAATTACGAAAACGTCACTCGCGGAGGGTTCAGAATTTCGGGGGGGCCATATCTCAAAAAATCCAAAAAATGAAATGGAGGTCTTGAAGCAAAAATTCTTCCCCCGGGGTGGTCTACTCAAAAAAATAGGTCCACTACCCCCCCCCCCAACTGCATTTAACCCAAAAAATGGTATATACTGGTTTTTCAAATAAATTTTAGATACTTTACACGAGTCAGAAAATTCTAATGTTTTTCACATCTGTAAATAGTATATAGGTATATATGGTATATATATAAATTGTATCTGAAATTCATGTAGAAAGATTCTTTTTTTTTGAAGAGCCAGTGCCCAGTATATAATTTTTTTGAAATATATATTGTATATATATATATATCCAGATTTTAAAATATAGACAGTTTTTACGCAAAAGCCCTGCAACCCCTTTTTAATCTTAGTGCTTATCTTGGTATAGCCGCAGCAATATCAAGGGCAGTGAATTGAGTCTGTTTGTAGTAAAAGCCATTGGTGTACCCAGGAAAAAATGGAGATTTTTTCAATTTTTAGGCCGAGTTTGGTCAACTGGAGATGTATCAGAAATTTTTTCCAAAGGGAAAATAAAACACAAGATGGGGACATCGCGCATCGTGACAGCGACTATCAATCGCTTCTAGTTTGATCACATTAATCCAAGCTGGATTGCATATGATACAAACCATTTATGTATCCATTTTATTTGTCAATTTATTCAACTCAAAACTGTATATCATCTCTGCACCACACCTGGCACAGGCTGAAAAGTTCGCCTTTTTGGTATATACAATTTGTGTTAATGGTCAATTATATACATAGTAAATAATAAAAATCGTCAAAAGGCCAGAACCTAAACCAGCGCAAGGTCGACACTACCTGTCAGTATTAGCAACGTAACGTCTGCAAGGGAATTCTGACAAACTCATAACTAATCTACGTTGCCTCTTAGCCTGTTGGTTTGGGCTGTTATTTCAACTGTTAACTGTTAATAATAACTAATAACTGTTAATTCAAAAGTTGGCAGTTCGAATCCCACCTACAAGGTTAACGAAATCCCCTTGAGGAAGAGATTAAGGTTACATGTTTTCCTGCCGACCCAGCAGTCTATCCTCACGGGGTCGCTAAATGGGTATATACCACATGCATGTCAGAAGGTAACAGGCTTAGCTAAACGGAGATAAGCACCGAACCCCAAAGGCTGGATCAGCCGGACGTCAAGTCCGGGGGTTACCTACGTTACCTCATGGGGATCACCCTCTCCTCAGACACCTGGCGCCCCCCCCCCTCAACGCCCTCGCCTTTGATTGCCGAAAAAGTGTACCGAAATTAAGTAAAAATTCGAAAAATCGCAAAAATGTTCGCGCTGCAGTCAAACAAGTGCCCGCAAAATGAATTTAAAAATCGAAAGTGCAAAATTTTTTCGACTGTCGCCGGACATCACACAAAAGCAGGACTACCCCCCTCTCCGCCAAGCGTCGCGCACCCCCCTCACCTCACCGATTGCTCCCGTGCATCTCTGAACGCTGATGCAATTTATAAAGTTTCATGAACCTTATCTATTGAAGTATTGAGGGAATATTGTTTTTTGCGCAAATTTCAACTTTTTGGAGACAAGTACATAGACAACCCAATGCAATGCTCCTACATGTTTCATCTTTTTTTTTTTCAAAAAATCAAAACAGCTGTGAAAGTTGAATATGCATTGATTCGGCTTGAAACTTAGTCGGTTTTTTGCTGACTAATCACTTTATTCAACGTTAAGTATTAAAAAGATTTATTCCTTGCACTAAAGGCTGCTGTTGACTCTATTGCTCCACACTTTTTTGGCATTCTATATTCAAATATAGTAAGTGTATAATATCAAGCACATCATTTGGCCCCAAAGTTCGGGTTCGGGTCGGGTTCGGGTACGTCTCGAAAAAAATCCCAACACTACTATGCAAGATTAAGACTGACGCAATTTTTACCCATTTTAGCCAAAAAGTAACGATTTTAACATTTTTATGTATAATTCATGGAACCGTCCTGAGAATTTTGTTTAATTTTTCACAAGTTTCACAATCGATGTTCAGCCGTAAAGAAATTTCAGAAGACCCAGCCAATGATCAAGTTAGGCCTGAAAATGCTAACATTTTGAAATGTTGAAATATGAATTTTGATATGTTCTTTTCTTAATTATGTCACCTCCGACCCCTATTATACTGTCTATTTGTGTTACAGGCAGTCGTTGTGATGATACATGGAAAAAAAGTGTGTCCCATTTACAGTCACTAGAAACATTAAGTCACAAAGTTGCACTAGTCCGGGCCTAGGGGATCAGAAAAAGTTGGAGAAATTTTCAATTTTTAGGCCAAATTTGGTCAATTGGGGACGTATCGGAAATGTTTTCCGACTAAACTACAAAACTCAGCGCATAGAGCTTACGAGTTCGCAGTCATCAAATTTTTTTTGCAATTGCGAACGTTTTTGCGCAAAATAAACCCAGGTCTTTTGTGTATTTTAGGAGATAAACACCTGCGTTTGTGCATGATGGTGACATAGAGAGATGCGTTTGAAGTTGCAGTGTGAACGTCCTCATAGTCTTGGCATTTTTCACCCAATTTCCACCATGTCGAATGTGCTTCGCAGTTTACAGACCCCCAGTTCAACGACACCTGTGACTGGGGAGAGTAGCGAGCGCGATTCCTCGACTGTGGGAAATCGGCAAAGCCTTTGTGATCGTATGCAGGAATGTAGTATGCTGGAAAGTGATTTAAACGGTGCTTCTGTTGAGTCTGAAACCGAACTGCCAACAAGCAGTCGTTCTTGTTCCTGTGGATCAACACCACTCGCTAATTTACACTCGACGGATAGAAACTCGTCTCCTGGTGCTGGTAAATATATTGCGCATGTTGTGCCCATTTCCCCGCCACCCACTCTACCCCTACCGAAGCCTCCTGGGTTTTTTGACAGTTTAGTGCGACTGCGCAATTGCGCCTGGTACTGGGGGCCCCTCACATGGGACCAGGCAGAATCAGCGCTGTCAGCTCAGTCTCCGGGTACTTTTTTGCTGCGCGACTCTGCGCACCACAGCTATGTATTTTCTCTGAGCTTCAAGGGAGAGCGCAGTATTCAGCATGTTCGCATAAAGTGGTTTCGGGGCATGTTCAGTTTCGGCTTTGAGCAGCGCAGCATGATTCGTGATAGCGATATTGTGAATCTAATTGATAAAACCATCAAATTTTCCGCCAGTGGACGGTTTCGATTCTTTCTCCATCCTCGTGGTGAATTTGACCAGCAGCGGAATTATGCGGTGCCTGCTGAAGACACGGAGCCAGTATTTTTGAAGACTCCCCTGTCTCGATTCGCTATGCTGCGGTCGTTGAAACACATGGCTCGATTTGTTATTCTGAATTATGTGCGGCGCGATGAAATCGAACACTTGCCGCTGCCCCCGCCTATGAAAGACTATCTAAGCGAAGCCCAGTATTTTGTTGAAGAATTCCCATTTACGTGTCAAAACAATGGCGTTTATGTACCATCGCATAATCAAACTTACAATGCCGCTACTTCATGATTTTATATAATATTATATATGTATATATGAGTCACTTTCTGAGAAAATCGACCATAGGTGCTTAGTCTCAAAAATCGACCTCTTCCGATTTTCTTCATTTTTACATATGTTATAGCCCTAGTTACCAAACGAACACATGTGGAGTAGTTCGGCCTGAAACGGTTTCGTTTGGGTGATATGGACCTCCAAAAATCGTCACTTTTGCGATTTTTCACATTTTTCATGATAAGTCACTTATATTGTTGTAGACCACGTTATACTTGAAGATTTAGATTCATGCTTACTCCGTGACTTTTTACACATGTTATGATTGCCCAAGCAAAGTATCAAGGCGAAAACTTGTGTATGATTGATTTTACGTAGGGAATTGCTGAGCGAATTTTTCACATTTTCGAACCAAAAATTGAAGTTTTCCCCCAATAACTCCAATTCACAGATTTGGGCGCGATCCAATTTTTACTAATTTCTTTAGCCGAACATATTAGACAATCACACACAAAAAATAAAAAAAATTCATTGGGTGTTAGATACCTCTAGACACTCATACACGCACTCAATTTTGCCTCTTTTTAAAAATAATTTAACTTTCTTGCCAATAATCCTATTCTTTTCAACAGGTATAGTCATAAATTTGGCACGCATGTACACAACACGGCCTGTTGTCATCGTACACCGAAAATTGGCAGATTTTATTCTGAGTTAGATGGACAAATTGCTGATTTTCAGCCTTTAGACCCATTTTTATCACCAAAACTGCCCTTTTTCGCCCATACGCTTCACTAATCCTACAGGGCTAGACTTTATTTTGGCATGCATGTACACAATACAACCTGTTGTCATCGTACACCGAAAATTGGCAAATTTTATTTGGTGTTAGATGGTCAAATTGCTTGATTTTCAGCGTTTAGACCAGTTTTTTCAACAAAACTGTCATTTTTCGCCCATACGCTTCACTTATCCTGCAGGGCTAGATTTTATTTTGGCATGCATGTACACAACACAACCTGGTGCCATAGTCACCGAAAATTGGCAAATTTTATTTGGTGTTAGATGGACAAATTACCTATTTTCAGCGTTTAGCCCGTTTTTTCACAAAACTTTATTTTTCCCCATCCTTCACTTTCCTCAAGGCTAGAATTTATTTTGGCATGCATTACACAACACAACCTGATCCATTTACACTGAAAATTTTCAAATTTTATTTGGTGTTAGATGGACAAATTACCTGATTTTCAGCGTTTAGACCCGTTTTTTCAACAAAACTGCCCCTTTTCACCAATATGCTTCCCCTATCCGGCAGGGCTAGATTATAATTTGTCATGCATGTACACAACACAACCTGATTTTTTCGTACACCGAAAAATTGCAAATTTTATTTGGTTTTAGATTGAAAAATTACCTAATTTTCAGCGTTTAGACCCGTTTTTTCAACAAAACTGCCACTTTTCGCCATATCTTCACTTTCCTCAGCTAGAATTTATTTTGTCATGCATGTACACAACACAACCTGATCCATTGTACACTGAAAATTTTCAAATTTTATTTGGTGTTAGATGGACAAATTGCCATTTTCAGCGTTTAGACCCGTTTTTTCAACAAAACTGCCCCTTTTCGCCAATATGCTTCACTTATCCTGCAGGGCTAGATTTTATTTTGGCATGCATGTACACAACACAACCTGATGTTATCGTACACCGAAAATTGGCAAATTTTATTTGGTGTTAGATGGACAAATTACCTAATTTTCAGCGTTTAGACCCGTTTTTCCCTGCTCTTTTTCATATGCTTCACTTATCCTGCAGGGCTAGAATTTATTTTGGCATGCATGTACACAACACAACCTGATGCCATTGTACACTGAAAATTTTCAAATTTTATTTGGTGTTAGATGGACAAATTGCCTGATTTTCAGCGTTTAGACCCGTTTTTTCAACAAAACTGCCCCTTTTCGCCAATATGCTTCACTTATCCTGCAGGCTAGATTTTATTTTGGCATGCATGTACAAACACAACCATCATAGTACCAATTGCAAATTTTATTTGGTGTTAGATGCAACTGCCTTTTTTCAGCGTTTAACCCGTTTTTTCAACAAAACTCCACTTTTCGCCAATATCTCACTAATCCTACAGGGCTAGACTTTATTTTGGCATCATGTACACAATACAACCTGTTGTATCGTACACCGAAAATTGGCAAATTTTATTTGGTGTTAGATGGTCAATTCTTGATTTTCAGCGTTTACCAGTTTTTTCAACAAAACTGTCATTTTTCGCCCAACGCTTCACTTATCCTAGGCTAGAATTTATTTTGGCATGCATGTACAAACACAACCTGATGCCATTGTACACTGAAAATTTTCAAATTTTATTTGGTGTTAGATGGACAAATTGCCTGATTTTCAGCGTTTAGACCCGTTTTTTCAACAAAACTGCCCCTTTTCGCCAATATCTTCACTATCCTCAGCTAGATTTTATTTTGGCATGATGTAAAACACAACCTATGCCATATGAATAATTTTATTTGGTGTTAGATGACAACTGCCTTTTTTAGCGTTTAGACCCGTTTTTTCAACAAACTCCACTTTTCGCCAATATCTTCACATCCTACAGGGTTAGACTTTATTTCATACACAATACAACCTGTTGTATCCACGAAAATTGGCAAATTTTATTTGGTGTTAGATGGTCAAATTGCTTGATTTTCAGCGTTTAGACCAGTTTTTTCAACAAAACTTCATTTTTCGCCATCGCTTCACTTTCCTCAGCTAGATTTTATTTTGGCATGCATGTACACAAACAACCTGGTATAGTCACCGAAAATTGCAAATTTTATTTGGTGTTAGATGGACAAATTACCTGATTTTCAGCGTTTAGACCCGTTTTTTAACAAAACTTTATTTTTCGCCCATACCGTCACTTATCCTCAGCTAGAATTTATTTTGGCATGCATTACACAACACAACCTGATGCCATTGTACACTGAAAATTTTCAAATTTTATTTGGTGTTAAATGGACAAATTGCCTGATTTTCAGCGTTTAGACCCGTTTTTTCAACAAAACTGCCCCTTTTCGCCAAATCTTCACTATCCTCAGGCTAGATTTTATTTTGCATGCATTACACAACACAACCTGATCTATCGTACACCGAAAATTAAATTTTATTTGGTGTTAATGACAAATTACCTAATTTTCAGCGTTTAACCCGTTTTTTCAACAAAACTGCCCCTTTTCGCCATATGCTTCACTTATCCTCAGGCTAGAATTTATTTTGCATCATGTACACAACACAACCTGATGCCATTTACACTGAAAATTTTCAAATTTTATTTGGTGTTAGATGGACAAATTGCCTGATTTTCAGCGTTTAGACCCGTTTTTTCAACAAAACTGCCCCTTTTCGCCAATATGCTTCACTTATCCTGCAGGGCTAGATTTTATTTTGGCATGCATGTACACAACACAACCTGATGTTATCGTACACCGAAAATTGGCAAATTTTATTTGGTGTTAGATGGACAAATTACCTAATTTTCAGCGTTTAGACCCGTTTTTTCACAAAACTGCCCCTTTTCGTCAATATCTTCACTTATCCTGCAGGCTAGAATTTATTTTGGCATGCATGTACACAACACAACCTGATGCCATTGTACACTGAAAATTTTTAAATTTTATTTGGTGTTAGATGGACAAATTGCCTGATTTTCAGCGTTTAGACCCTTTTTTCAACAAACTGCCCCTTTTCGCCATATCTTCACTTTCCTCAGGCTAGATTTTATTTTGGCATGCATGTACCAAACACAACCTGATGCCATAGTGCACCGAAAATTGGCAAATTTTATTTGGTGTTAGATGGACAAACTGCCTTTTTTCAGCGTTTAGACCCGTTTTTTCAACAAAACTGCCACTTTTCGCCAATATGCTTCACTTATCCTGCAGGGCTAGACTTTATTTCATCATGCATCAAAACAACACAACCTGATGTTATCGTACACCGAAAATTGGCAAATTTTATTTGGTGTTAGATGGACAAATTACCTGATTTTCAGCGTTTAGACCCGTTTTTTCAACAAAACTGTTATTTTTCGCCCATACGCTTCACTTATCCTGACTAGATTTATTTTGGCATGCATGTACACAACACAACCTATGCCATTTCACTGAAAATTTTCAAATTTTATTTGGTGTTAGATGGCAAATTCCTATTTTCGCGTTTAGACCTGTTTTTTAAAACTGCCCCTTTCGCATATTTCACTTCTGAGGTAGATTTTATTTGTCTATGATCAGAAATTGGCAAATTTTATTTGGTTTGTGGACAAATTACCTATTTTCAGCGTTTGCCCGTTTTTTCAACAAAACTGTTTTTTTCGCCATCGCTTCACTTATCCTGCAGGGCTAGAATTTATTTTGGCATGCATGTACACAACACAACCTGATGCCATTGTACACTGAAAATTTTCAAATTTTATTTGGTGTTAGATGGACAAATTGCCTGATTTTCAGCGTTTAGACCCGTTTTTTCAACAAAACTGCCCCTTTTCGCCAATATGCTTCACTTATCCTGCAGGGCTAGATTTTATTTTGGCATGCATGTACACAACACAACCTGATGCCATGATGCACCGAAAATTGGCAAATTTTATTTGGTGTTAGATGGACAAACTGCCTTTTTTCAGCGTTTAGACCCGTTTTTTCAACAAAACTGCCACTTTTCGCCAATATGCTTCACTTATCCTGCAGGGCTAGACTTTATTTCATCATGCATCAACATTCTTGTTCCATTGGGCGCACCTATCTGCAAACGACATGCCCATTTCTTAAACCTTCTCCACGCGGAAGAGCGTGTCAAAACAAAAGGATACTGCTTAAAGCCTTTACCGCCCAGATCCCTTGCCGAGTCACCAAGGCTTCAACAAGGCCCAGCATTTGACAATTCATGTGGAAACAGTCAAAACAGTCAAACCTCTCAAAGTGACATTTGGGTAGAAAGCGGCACTATTCAAAGACCAATACCTGGAGACGATAGAATAGAGCGATTGCTACGAGAGTTAGCACAAGAAGCTGGAATTAATAACTTTTATTTTCCATCTGGCACGTTCTCAGACTTATCGAAAAAAAGTCAAAGACTTAAAATTGGGGCTATCAAACAAATATCAGGGCTCATATGTGACAAAATGGGGAAAGAAAAAGCCGAAGACATAAAACGTTTAATTTTTTCCAATTTTGACAAATCAGTGTGGATAGGATCGTCAAATCAAATGACTCGAATTTTATTATCACAGTGCCCCTATACTAGCGTCTGTTTTTCACCTTTATTGGAGTGCAGCCATACAAGTTGTCCGTTGGTCATTTAGTGAGGTGCAAGCGGGTAAAAGCGTATGCGATAGAGCTGCGGCTTTTATTAAACGCCATATACGCATGTTTATTGACGAGAACAACAAAGTAAACACTGCTGAACAATTTGTTAGTGCCGCATCGTCTTACGGTGGAGTGAAATTCACAAGTTTTTATCGCGGTGTAGTCAATGTGGATTATCGACCAGCCAGACCAGCCAGAATACCAGGCGTAACGAACTATTTCGATTTTGACTTCGAGTATAAAAAAGTGGACGATGGAACGAATTTCAATCTACTAGCTTGGAGGCATTACGGCATTGGAAGTGGCCTAGAAATACCAAAAAAGTTTTACATCAACAAAGAAAGTCGAGCGACATTTATTGTTTACGAGTCAAAACATTATCTTGACACAAGTAATTTTAATTCTTGGAAGTATATGGCTACAGATGAAGACGATGAACTAGATGAACAAACTTATTTAAACGAAAACCAAGGTACTGACGCTGACGCGCAAACACCAACTACAAACTACAAAACTTACTTTTCATGCCCAGAAGAGGGTTGTGTAAAAGAATTCAAAAAAATTTGATAACTTAGAGCGACATCTGGCGATTCGCAAACATGTTTATAAACCGGAACGAGTATCACTACAAGATTTCACCATAGCTACCTACGCACATAATCTCGAAAAAATACGCTTTCGATCATATTTGCCTCAAATTGAGGTGAGTTTTCTTGGAGTCTAAATAACCTAAAGTAGATCTTAAAAAGATTTTCAAGCATAAACGTGTAATTATTGATATTCTTACGTTAGTATTTAACTGTTTTTCAAGAAGTTTGAAAACACATCTGTATATATATTTTGTGCGTGTCTGACATAGGGGTGTATCTTAAGATATTTAAAAGAGTCACCGCATACACTTTTCTCGGTGTCATAGTCATGCTGCAGTTTGTGAATGTCTGAGAGTGAAAGTGAAAATCAAAAATTTGCATCTTATGAAATGGTTGACAAGACAATAGTTAATTTTGTTCAAAGAATTAAAATAAAACTTCATCGTCCATATGAAAGAGAAGATTGCCATCAGCGCGACCCTCGATTGGCAACACTCTTGATCTACAAAATTAAATGTTTTTAAGGAAGCAGTAACTGAGCAAGCTTCTGCGGAACATACCGAAAGTGATCTGCCGTCCGGTTGGGCTTTACATCCGCCGAGGCAGAACAAGCGTTTCAATCCCAATCAGCTTCAGTTTTTAATAAACAAATACGAAGAAGGCTCTGCTGGTAGTAGGGTAGAGCCTAAGACCTTAGCTGAAGAAATGAGACAGCTTAAAAATGAATACGGGGAACCAATTTTTCAGCCGGAAGAATATTTAAAATGGCAGCAAATCGCATCATTCTTCAGGTATTGGTTATTTCTTGTATGCTTCACCCTTATCTCAAATGTACTTTTATCCGGTGAGCTTCCAATCCACTGCACATTGCCCCTACAGGTAGCAGTGTGCATACATACAGGTCCTGAAGTGAAAGGGTATCTAATCAAATATTGAGAACTCTCCCCCAGTGTTTGCAACTGTTTCAAGTTTAGTTATTTTTCCCCAATTGCTCGAATTTTCCAGCGCAAGCGTATTCAAATTGTGTAGAAGTTTATTACAAGTTTGGATTTTACACCCGAATTGAATTTTAACGTATAACTACATAATTTGTTATTTAAAATGCAACAACAGTGAAAGCTCTCAATTTTTCAATATGTTTGCGTTACATCGGTTTCAGTCGTATGGCAGCTTATGAGAAGAAAAGAGGTCAAGAAAATCGTGAAGATTCCTATAAAACGATGTCGAACACTGCGTATGTGGATGATCCGACGACGGAAACTCCAGAAGAGGAAGTACACCTGTCACTGATGAACAGCGAATGTTTCACCAAATAACAAGATGCACCGAATACGACTTAAACTGTTGTTTTTGACTGACTAATGTGTGAAAATTCTACTTTCAGCTTGTGAATAGGGTTGCCTGCAGGCTTAGTGTGCGCCACAGTAAGATAAGCTTACAAGCCTACAACTTATTTCTAAAACAGCACACTCTGTATATATTTTTCTAAGTATGTATTCTATTATTTTTTTAGTTCTTTTCTACACATACCATCCACAAAAATTTAGAGGATACAAATACATTTTTTTTTTCAAATGTTTGGAAAACATCACTCAACAAATATCGCAGTTGTCATTTTCGACTATTGATGGCTTGTGAACTGGAATTCAGAATTAGGAGCATGAGTGTGTTGGAACGACAGTCGTAAAATGGACTAGACGTCGCTCCGCCGTGGCTGTACCAAATTTATAGATATTCGCATTTTTTGACCAATTAGTTTTGAAAGCCTGTCTGGGAGAATACAGACTATGCTATGGCATAGTCTTCTTATAGCAGTCTTGTGTATTGAGCATGGACAATAACTTCGAAGCGCGAAGGGGTACGGTTTGATACGCTTATATTTAACTGACTCACTGAAACTTAGGGCCAATTCCTAAAATAGATTAATCTGATTAAATTAAAGTTTATTTTGCTAATGACTTATGATATCGTTTATGAATTTATACGAAATGTGCGATAGCAGTTATTTGTAGCACCTCCCGCTAGTGCACAATGCACAAATCAGGTAATTTGTCCATCTAACACCAAATAAAATTTGAAAATTTTCAGTGTACAATGGCATCAGGTTGTGTTGTGTACATGCATGCCAAAATAAATTCTAGCCCTGCAGGATAAGTGAAGCGTATGGGCGAAAAATAACAGTTTTGTTGAAAAAACGGGTCTAAACGCTGAAAATCAGGTAATTTGTCCATCTAACACCAAAAAAAAATTTGAAAATTTTCAGTGTACAATGGCATCAGGTTATTTTGTGTACATGCATGCCAAAATAAATTCTAGCCCTGCAGGATAAGTGAAGCATATTGGCGAAAAGGGGCAGTTTTGTTGAAAAAACGGGTCTAAACGCTGAAAATTAGGTAATTTGTCCATCTAACACCAAATAAAATTTGCCAATTTTCGGTGTACGATAACATCAGGTTGTGTTGTGTACATGCATGCCAAAATAAAATCTAGCCCTGCAGGATAAGTGAAGCATATTGGCGAAAAGGGGCAGTTTTGTTGAAAAAACGGGTCTAAACGCTGAAAATCAGGCAATTTGTCCATCTAACACCAAATAAAATTTGAAAATTTTCAGTGTACAATGGCATCAGGTTGTGTTGTGTACATGCATGCCAAAATAAATTCTAGCCCTGCAGGATAAGTGAAGCGTATGGGCGAAAAATAACAGTTTTGTTGAAAAAACGGGTCTAAACGCTGAAAATCAGGTAATTTGTCCATCTAACACCAAATAAAATTTGAAAATTTTCAGTGTACAATGGCATCAGGTTGTGTTGTGTACATGCATGCCAAAATAAATTCTAGCCCTGCAGGATAAGTGAAGCATATTGGCGAAAAGGGGCAGTTTTGTTGAAAAAACGGGTCTAAACGCTGAAAATTAGGTAATTTGTCCATCTAACACCAAATAAAATTTGCCAATTTTCGGTGTACGATAACATCAGGTTGTGTTGTGTACATGCATGCCAAAATAAAATCTAGCCCTGCAGGATAAGTGAAGCATATTGGCGAAAAGGGGCAGTTTTGTTGAAAAAACGGGTCTAAACGCTGAAAATCAGGCAATTTGTCCATCTAACACCAAATAAAATTTGAAAATTTTCAGTGTACAATGGCATCAGGTTGTGTTGTGTACATGCATGCCAAAATAAATTCTAGCCCTGCAGGATAAGTGAAGCGTATGGGCGAAAAATAACAGTTTTGTTGAAAAAACGGGTCTAAACGCTGAAAATCAGGTAATTTGTCCATCTAACACCAAATAAAATTTGCCAATTTTCGGTGCACTATGGCACCAGGTTGTGTTGTGTACATGCATGCCAAAATAAAATCTAGCCCTGCAGGATAAGTGAAGCGTATGGGCGAAAAATGACAGTTTTGTTGAAAAAACTGGTCTAAACGCTGAAAATCAAGCAATTTGTCCATCTAACACCAAATAAAATTTGCCAATTTTCGGTGTACGATGACAACAGGTTGTATTGTGTACATGCATGCCAAAATAAAGTCTAGCCCTGTAGGATTAGTGAAGCGTATGGGCGAAAAAGGGCAGTTTTGGTGATAAAAATGGGTCTAAAGGCTGAAAATCAGCAATTTGTCCATCTAACTCAGAATAAAATCTGCCAATTTTCGGTGTACGATGACAACAGGCCGTGTTGTGTACATGCGTGCCAAATTTATGACTATACCTGTTGAAAAGAATAGGATTATTGGCAAGAAAGTTAAATTATTTTTAAAAAGAGGCAAAATTGAGTGCGTGTATGAGTGTCTAGAGGTATCTAACACCCAATGAATTTTTTTTATTTTTTGTGTGTGATTGTCTAATATGTTCGGCTAAAGAAATTAGTAAAAATTGGATCGCGCCCGAATCTGTGAATTGGAGTTATTGGGGGAAAACTTCAATTTTTGGTTCGAAAATGTGAAAAATTCGCTCAGCAATTCCCTACGTAAAATCAATCATACACAAGTTTTCGCCTTGATACTTTGCTTGGGCAATCATAACATGTGTAAAAAGTCACGGAGTAAGCATGAATCTAAATCTTCAAGTATAACGTGGTCTACAACAATATAAGTGACTTATCATGAAAAATGTGAAAAATCGCAAAAGTGACGATTTTTGGAGGTCCATATCACCCAAACGAAACCGTTTCAGGCCGAACTACTCCACATGTGTTCGTTTGGTAACTAGGGCTATAACATATGTAAAAATGAAGAAAATCGGAAGAGGTCGATTTTTGAGACTAAGCACCTATGGTCGATTTTCTCAGAAAGTGACTCATATATATATTTTACTCCTTGCTTTTAAAGCTTAGAGATTATTTTTATAAATATTGTATATATATATAAAGGATGGTGAGTGAGATAAAAAAAAGTATGTAATATAGAATATAAAAAAGAGCGACTCAATATATAAAAGAGAAGAGAGAGACTCTCCCCCGGCCGGGGGCGGTGCAGGGGGGGGAGGCGCGGCGGGTTTCTAGGTGCCATGTGGACATTCTACACAACATGTGGGGGGCCAATCAGAAGCGCGCTTCTTCTCTGACGTACGCAGGCGCGCGCGCGCGCGCCACAAAAAAAAGAAAAGAGGAGAGATGGAGCTTAACACTTGATTATTTGATGATAGTCTAGAAAAAAAAATAAAAAAAAAGGTATACAAGCACGTTGGGGAAAAAAAGGAAATAAAAGAAAAAAAAAATAAAAAAAGTAAAGAAAAAAAAAAAAAAAAAAAATACTAAAACAATAACCCAATAATTTTGCAGAAAGTCCGCAAAAACACCCACTAGAAATATCTAAAACAACTTAAATAAAAAAATAAAGAAAAAAAAAAAAAACAAAAAAATAATCAAATCTCATTCCTCCCCCCCTCATCAGCGATTATATACTAAAGTGTGTTACGCAGGGAATCTACGCGCTGATTGGCCAGTCACATGTTGCATAGAATGTCAACATGCAGCCTGAAAACGACCAGCGCATCTGCCTGTGCTAGAACACAGACAGGCTGGAGAGTGTCTCACTCTTCTTCTATATAGAGTGAGAAGCTATTATGTACTCTTGGTATTATGTATATAAATACCTATACTGACTGTTAAGCGCGAATATATTATAATGTTATCTTTTTCTTGATATATATATATAATATAATAAATATATATATATTATGTATATATATATAAATTTAAATATATCTATACAAGAATTCGAGAATACGGAAACTGATACAAAAATTTGTCACCACAAATGCGACACGAAGCAACAGACTTCTCGGAAGGTCAAACTTACTGCTATACACAGTGGCGTACCCAGAAAAAAATTTCAAATTTCGAGGGGAATGACTTCGATTTTTTGCAATGGGTTAAAATGCACATTTTACGAATTTAAACACCCATAAAACGCCTTACTAACGCAAGATCACTAAACCAGAAAGTCGCAGGATCCTGGGGACTAGAAGCCACAGCCCCCCCCCCCCAAAACAAAATTGGCGATTTTTAAAATTTTTAGACCGAATTCTGTCAACTGGAGACGTATCAGAAATTTTTCCAACAGATGGTAACATGGTAACAAAAGATGGTAACATCACATGATGAGACAGTGTATATATTACATACGTAAATGTAGCATAATGCACGAGTGTATACATGCACAGGCTTTAATGAAAGATTATAACAAGGAATAGTAAGCCACAGAGCTGCAGGGGTTTGGGGGCGGCAGCCCCCAGACAAAAATTGCAAAGCAAAGCAAAAGGGTTTATTTCCAGATTAACAATACCATACAGATAACGGAAGAAATTTACTTCAACCAAGTTAATAAAGGAATTATATATTAAGACATTTAACGAAAAAGCATGTAGATATATTAAAAGAAACACAAACAAAGAAAAAAAGGAAATCATATATAATACTGAAAAATAATATATATAAGCCAAGCAGCAAGCAAAATCTGAAGAAAGGACAAGAGAGGACCTACTAACAGGTCACCTTACCCCCCACCCCTTATATATAATTTAGAAATTTAGAATATATATACTTTGATTCTTTTGGTATAATGCCTCTTCCACATGTCACACGAAGCTGTTGATTTAAAAGACAAGTAGGAAATTTGTGTGTGGGTTTATAATAAATGCTAGTTTAGGACTTATTTTGGTACTGTTCTATTTGGTATTTTTATATATTGTGCATATTGTTACTAAAATTAATATTATTCGACGAGCTTGTAATTTTTGCGCCTAGCCTTGCGATTGTATTGCACAAAAGTTAGCACCTGTACAAAATAGCACAAAAACCCAATGCCAGAAGTCTGATAATATGGGAACATAGTAGAGTCGGTTGTTAACCTACGGGTGCAGTGTGCACAAACAACTGTTTCAGCATACACGTACATGCTCTTGGGCAATCTAAGCTTCTAAGCAATTATTTGTTTAGTACAGAACATACGATTTTATCTGACACCTGTTTTTCCGTTACTGTCTGAGTGAACGATTTTACAGTTTTTTTTCCATTTTTTGGCTTTGAAAAAGCGGGAACTGCAAATGTGACAGTACATTATGTTTGCACTTGTAGTCTTGTGAGACCAAGTGTGTATAAGTGTAACGCGGTAAAAATTTTGGGGCTCCCTCTGGCCTAATTTTGGAGACCCCCCATGACCGACCAGTAACCTAAATTTTGTAAAATCTTCAAAAATGTGTTACGCAATATTATCCAGACTTTCGGAATCCTCCACCTGGCCCCTCATTTCGGGAAAGGGGTCCCGTCCCCGTCCCCCCTCCCTCATACACGTTTGCAAGTTGAACTTACCACTTGGCCACTTGCGTATAGTCTGCCTTGGTATATAATTCCTAGATTGAGTGCGTCATCGCTGTTTGAAATAATTTGAATTCTGACGTAAATTTTGTCTGTATTATGGAATATCTGTCATGTTTCAAGTTTCATAATAAATTCTTTTTTTAATCTGTAGGAATATGTCTGTTGTTCTGTTCTAAGTTTATTTTGTCACTTGAAAAAATATTCAGTCGCCAGAAAAAATAGTCTGCTGGAAAGGTAGGTATGTAGGTAACGGGGTCCTTTTAAGCACAAGGAACCAGCTATAGCTATTTGGATGGATGGTAACCCGGTGTCACGGACCACGGTGTAAATTTTCCCCCCGGAAAAATTACCCCGGTGCAAATTTTCCCCCAGGAAAAATTGCACCGGGGTAATTTTGCCGGGGGGAAAATTTACACCAATCATATAATTGAACGATATTTGATAAATTATTCGTTAAACTTCAATTGAAACGTATTATTTTTAGTATGTTGGATAATCAATTATTTATATATATATATATATATATATATATATACCAAAAATTGAGACTACCTACCTACTCATATCAGGAGTTCATCATAATTTAATAGTGATAAGATACAGATATAGAGTTAATAAATCAACTTACAATTAGGTGCGGTCAAGAGTACATAATAGGAAGAGTATGACACTCTTCCTATTATGCCTAGCAGCGCAGCGTCCAATGCGCAGCGCGAAATAGGCCTTTTATGTACGGTTTTGAGGGGGGGTACCCCCCCCTCAACTGAAGACCCCGTACTCAACTGAGGGGGGGGTACCCCCTACTCAGTTCGATACCCCGTGCTCAACTGAGGGGGGGTACCCCCCCCCTCAACTCAGCACCCCGTCTTCAGTTGAGGGGGGGGACCCCCCCTCATTTCAAGACACTGACAAAGTCTTTGCGCTACCCCCCCCCCCTCAGTTCAGTACCCCGTCTTCAGTTGAGGGGGGGGTACCCCCCCTCAGTTCAGCACATCAACAAAAGTCCTTGTCAGTGTCTTGAAATGAGGGGGGGTACCCCCCCCCTCAACTGAAGACGGGGTGCTGAGTTGAGGGGGGGGTACCCCCCCCCCCTCAGTTGAGCACGGGGTCTTCAGTTGAGGGGGGGGGGGGTAAAACCGTACATAAACGGGCTATTTCGCGCTGCGCATTGGACGCACGCCCCTAGGCATAATAGGAAGAGTGTCATACTCTTCCTATTATGTACTCTTGGTGCGGTGTAGTGCAATGAGACGAGAATTTTAAAGCCGGTAAGGAAACGGACAAGGAAATTTTGAAAACAGGCGGTGTGTCACTGTGTAGATGTCGCAAATCTGTCGAAAATTTGTACAGCCAAGACGAACTCGTTCCCAGGTTTTCATTATGTCAAAAATTAACTGAAGCTTTTGTATTACAATAGTCGGGATAAACAAGCAGGCAACCAGTGCTATGAGTGCTAACCACTACACTATGAGACCACAGAACTGATTTTGTTGATCTACTGAGCCCCAGGTTTGGTGTTGGGGATTAGAATGTTGGCGGTGAATCGATTCAGCTATGAATCACTTTAGCTATGGCTTAAATTCCTATAATGGGCGTTTACAGCGACATTTGCAGTGTTGAGGATATTCTTCGAATATAAAACGCGGCAACAAAATATATTAAAGCCAAAATTTTCAATTGCATGACGACTGTATGCCACCGTTCAACTTTCTATACATATATATGTATCTAATACCAAGAGTACATAATAGGAAGAGTGTGACACTCTTCCTATTATGCCTTCGGGCGTGCGTCCAATGCGCAGCGCGAAATAGCCCGTTTATGTACGGTTTTGAGGGGGGGTTACCCCCCCCCCTCATTTCAAGACACTAACAAGGACTTTTGTTGATGTGCTGAAATGAGGGGGGGGGGGGTACCCCCCCCTCAACTGAAGACGGGGTATTGAACTGAGGGGGGGGGTAGCGCAAGGTCTTGCTTAGTGTCTTCAAGAGTACATAATAGCTTCTCACTCTATATAGAAGAAGAGTGAGACACTCTCCAGCCTGCCTGTGTTCTAGCACAGGCAGATGCGCTGGTCGTTTTCAGGCTACATGTTGACATTCTATGCAACATGTGACTGACCAATCAGCGCGTAGATTCCCTGCGTAACACACTTTAGTATATAATCGCTGATGCGTTGATAAGCATTAAGATAGGGATAAAAACTTAATAGCTCATTATTTATTCATAGTCTGCTTGCAAAAACATTAAAAAAGGTATGCCAATACCTCTAGGGATATTTTGGCAAATTTTCAGCGAAATTGATTGAGAAACTTTTGAGATATAAACTTTTCTGAATTTCTTCAAAGTTTCTCAATCAATTTCGCTGAAAGTTTTCCAAAATATCCCCAAAGGTATTTGCAAACCTTTTTTAATGTTTTTACAAGCAGACAATGAATAAATAATGAGTTATTAACCTTTATCCTTATCCCATTTTATGATTGGAGCACGTGCACAGGCGTCTGCCAATCAGAGAATAGAAGCTCGCTTCTGATTGGCCAGTCACATGTTGCATAGAATGTCAACATGTAGCTTGAAAACGACCAGCGTATCTGCCTGTGCTAGAACACAGGCAGGCTGGAGAGTGTCTCACTCTTCTTCTATATAGAGTGAGACGCTATTATGTACTCTTGGTGTCTTGAAATGAGGGGGGGTACCCCCCCTTCAAAACCGTACATAAAAGGCCTATTTCGCGCTGCGCATTGGACGCGCGCTGCCAGGCATACTAGGGAGAGTGTCATACTCTTCCTATTATGTACTCTTGCTAATACCCATATATACATAGCGACAGTTGCTGCTAAAGATAATGAGTCTATTATTGTGCTCTGCTAAACTTCACTCCATCATACTCGAAGTTTTCGGGCCAACTTCGGCTCCAAAATTGTACGCATTCACGCTACAAATTGCGTGCCATTGTTTTGTATTCTGGTTTCGATGTATTGATAACCAGACTACGAAACATTTCTACAGCATGGTTAGTCATAACGCTGTTGCACTTTCCTGTCGCTAGCTACGTAGATGTATGATCCTACACACATCGCATCACGAGTCACGACACAGGCTACGCTCACAAAGACGGGTTGCAGACTTGCAGAATAGCCTGTTGCGAAATACGTATACATGCACGACCTAACACACACGCTCACACAGATGGTGTATTTTCTTGACCTCCCCCTGTTCCAGAATTTTTCAGCCAAAACTTTGTCTGCAAATTAATCATTTGCATAATATATTGCAATGCAAATATGCAAATGAACAAATTTCATTGTAACATGTGACGACTGAGTAGTGAGTACTGAGTGAACTGACTAGCACAGCGGCGTAGAATTTCAGTTGGAAAGCGCGTAGAAATTTCAGTTGGAATTTACTCTAGGTCCAGAATTTGTGGGGTTTGACCTGACCTGGGGCGCGTGGTTGTGGTTCCTTCGGTCCGACAGTTATATGTCGGATTTGGCCCCTGCCACAGGGTGGTCTCGGTAATATCATATGATCTTGAAATTTTTAAAATTTGCAAAAGTAGTAGGATTTTTTTAAAATTAGGTTTCCAAATAGATTGCCAAGCGAGAAAAGGTAGAAAAATGTGTGCTGTAGAAAAAGAATGTCAGTTCACCGGCAAATTTTGGCTACCTATGTAACTTCAAGTTTAAACTTTGTATAATACACCTTCCATTTTTATGAATCTAGAGTTTTTTAACTAAAGTTGAGTTGGATTAAGAATGGGTTGCCTGACGTAACGATGTTGCATTTGTATGTGGAACCTTTCAAACTATGTCAATTAGTAAAAATACTGACCAGCATTTACCAAATAGTGCGAACTTCGTAGTTGATGTGTAAGTAAAGCCCGGTTCATACTCTCCTTAAGGACTGTCCTTGTCCCTAAGACATGTCCCTGTCCCTATGCGGGTTTGATTCATTACTTTTCTGGGCCCGATTTATCGAAACAAAATGTTCGTCGTTGAAAATGTTCGTCGTTGAAAATATTGGATTGATCGAAACTTTTTAAACGACAAACATTTGTCTTTTGATAATTGAAACTTAAATAAAATTTGTCTGTCAAGTAGCAGAACCATAACTACATATATAAAACCGACACAGCTAAAACTGAACAAAAATTATTCTAAACCTGAACTACTTTGGCCAAGAGTACAAAATAGCTTCTCTATATAGAAGATATAGATTCTCTTCTATATGGAGTGAGACGCTATTATGTACTCTTGCTTTGGCGGAACCACACAACTCTAAGCAGCCAAAACTGACCTGTCTGCTGTCATATTTCCATGGGATAATATGATATCGTTTAAATCATAATTATACTACTCGGCACGGGCACATGCACTTGCTTGAAAAAAGTGTCGTTTTAGTAATCTAATAAAATTTTCATATCCGAATATGACTGACCATTTTTTCACCACGGCTGCACTTGTGAATAACATTTGCCACATTTAAGCTTAGTCAACGTCAGTATGTACAGTATAAAGCCACTGTACGCTCAAAATGTCAAAAAAACAACTGTGAAAAGTAATAAATTGCACAAGGTGGCACTGGCTTTCTGTTACCCATGAATGCCCAGTGTATCATGGGTGATACATGCTGTAATTTAGAAAATGGCGATTACATCACTTTAGTTTTTGCAAATACGTGTACAAGAACACCTATGAGCCCCAAAATGTAAAGGAATAATTTTTATGACCGCGAAAAATAATTCCGGGCATTATAGGGTTAAACAGCCAGTTAATGGTCAACCTTAACTGCTCAGCCAATCAGAGCACAGTTTGTAGGCGGAGACAAAACTGATTGGTTGGTGCGAAAAACCATAGTTGCAAAAGAATTAATCCGAATTTATAAGTGTTGGTAAGTTGAAGTTTACGAATGACACCTGACCAGCTTAAAGTCCGACTTTTAGTCCGATTATAAATTTGGGCCATTCCTAAACTACCGGATTAAACGGTTTAGCGCGAAAAATTAAGTCCAGCTTGATCGGACTAAACGGACTGAAAATCAGCGCGCTAGCAAAGTCCGTTTAATCCGAAGATTTTGGAATGGCTTTTTTCAGCATTTAAACCGTTTAGTTCGATTATAATTAACCCTTTAATCTGGTAAAGGAATAGGCCCTTTGAAATTCGTGGTTCGCGAGTCTTTCCTCCTGACCCCTGGGGCATGCAGCGCGACCTTTGCATCATTCGTGTAATGTCTGGTCTGTACGTACGTCCAATGCTGTCGAGTACCCTGAATCATCACAGTGGTACTTCCTCTTCTCCTGGCCGTCACACACAATTTTGCACTGCTAGTGCGTTTACACTGGACCTACTGGACACTGGTTAGATTTTGATGTTATGTAGATTTAGATACATAACATAAGGATATTCCGAGTCACCGAGTTTGACCGTGAGCAGAACCCGATAACCAAAGTATTCTGGTTCAGACAAATTTGCCTTATTGCTGCTTCGTTGGTGTTTTTTAGTTTTTGATTTCTCTTTGCGTGCTTGACATAATACTGGGTAACAGACTAAAGCCCGGTTCATACTCGTCCTTGTCTTTGTCTCTATCGTTTTGTCCTTAAGCGATTCCAAGAAAACTGCCTGGTCAAATAAGCCAACTTTTCGCATGATTACTGTTGGGGTCAATTGCAGATCGTATGCAAAAACTTAGCCGAAACTCTTGTGTCAATTGTTCACAGTAGCTGACCGAAACTTGTCCTTGTCCCTGTCCCTGTGTTTTTAAGGACAAGTATGAACCGGGCTTAACAGGTAAACTAACCGATCCGGATCTTCTGGGCCCGTAAGGAATTATCTCTCCTGTACTCCTTCCTGTTATACAGAATGAATGGGAAGGAGCCCATTTAAGGGCAGAATGTTGTCTTGTTCACACATTTACCATGTGGTCCCTTTAAGCCTAGTTCATAGTTGTCCGGAACTGTCCGTAGTTGTCCGTGTCCGAGTCCGTAAGCATCATTAATTCATACTTCTACGGACACCCTAAGTGTGCATGCATATAAAATAACGCCCACACATTCTGCAGTGTACCAAATGTATTAGAATGAAAGCTTCAAAAAATCAATAAAAACGCTCTAAGCACACTAAAATGAAGCTGTTGAGCTGAAATTACTACAAATTTAATATTATTTTACTATGCGCGGAGGAATTTAATGTGCACGCACCTTCACGTGACTATAAAGGCTATAATCTGATTGGCTAATTTCTTACGGACACGGACAAAAGTTGAACTGAATTCAACTTGACTTCTGGACATCCGGACAGCCTTTACGGACACTCACACTCACAGACAAGTTCTTACGGACATCCGGACAACTGTGAATCAAACTACTCTTACAGACACGGACACTGACTCGGACACGGACAGCCCTTACGGACAACTATGAACCGGGCTTCAGGGGTGTTTCAGTTAACTGATAACTGATAACTTTTTTTAAAAAAGTTATCAGTTAAAGTTAACTGAAAACTTAACTGATTTAATTTCTCAGAGTTAACTCTAACTTTAACTGAAATTATTTTCAGCCTTAACTTTAACTGATAACTTAACTGATTTGGACTCCAAAAACTGATTTAAATCAGTTAACTGATTTTATTTTCAGTTACGCGTCAAAACTGATTTTATTTTCAGTTAAGCGCATAACTAAAAATAAAATTTCAGTTTAGCGAGTAACTAGGTAACTGATTTAACGATTTTCAGTTCTGCTGTGGGAATATTATGTGAAATACTGAAGGCAAACATATCACGTATCTACCGGACATAATGCTTCCATTGAATGTGCACGTTTCAATTTCTCGATGTATTTTAACCACAGATCGCATATATTATATATAATGAAAGGAATATGACACCCTCTTTTCAGTTTTGTAGCGAGATTGATACATTGCACATTATTAGCCTTCAAAAATACAGGCCCAAATGGGACACATTGGGTCATCCAAAGGGTTTCAGGAAAAATTATTAACCATCTGATCGTGGCAAACTTTTATCTACGCCAACAACGTGAGATTACTGTGTCACTCGATACAATTATTTTATTTGCAATATTTGCTGTGGGCTGAAGGCACCCAGAGGTACCTACTTTAGATATTTTAAAAAATAATAGCACGTAGCATCAATAATTCTGAGCTCTTGTTGAAATCTAGTTCTGAAAATCGGAGGTGTTCGTTAATCAGCTTTTAGAAAAAAAGTAAATATTAATATGAGCAAATTTTCATACAGATGGAGCGCACTAGAAATTAGCCCGGGATGGTACCTAACTACGTAGTGGAATCAAAGCAGCACGTATGTACGTGTTAATAAAATTGATCACAACTGTTATAAATTTAACTTTTAGACATTAATATAATTTAAAAACTTTAAAAAACTTATAAAAAGGAAATTTTGAGTGAAAATTTTGGATTCGAACTTTTCCAAAATTTTACCATGTAACTGAAATTAAAATCAGTTAAAGTTATCAGTTATCAGTTAAGTTAACTTAAGGGGGTAATGTCGTTTTCGTGGTTTTTGACATTTCAGTGTAATTTTTGCGCCCACAGAACTCAAGCTAAAAACGGACTACGGCTTCGAAACTTTAACCACATTATCTTTAGGAAAATATCCCCACCCGTTTTTTTCCTTTTCTAAAAATAGTTTGTATAGTTGGTGTTATGGGCTTTTGAAAATTTTAGAGAAAAGTCAAATTACGTGATTTTTGCACAAAAATGTCATTTTCTCAACGTAGAAACGACTTATCAACTATATCAAAACAAGCAGGCCCCAAAAGGGGGCAAGGTTCCTTTGCCGAGTGTAAATTCTGCTTAATTTACCCAAAAAATTCAGCTTCGCCTTTACTTTTGTGCATTTCCTTTCCATTAACGTATAAAAGTATAAAAAGCATTAACACCTGTATAAATTTATTTTACCTATTCAGTTTTAGTGCTTAGGGGTTGAATTCACACTATAAATTCAAATTCACAAGCGCACTCCATAGTTGCCGAGACTGCTTGTTATTTCAGGACTCAGTTGCGATATTTTACGAGCAAATGTCCTGTCAAAACAGGTTTTGCAGACAAAAAATGGGCATTTTTCTGAAAGAAAACAACTTTTATGGGGGTCGAACCTTGGGCCTTGACGCTTAGCAATCTTCGTACTAGCGCTTTTGACCACTCGACCACCCTACTTCGATGCATAGGGATGTTTGGTTATTACTATGAGAAGGAAAATACAAGACAGACATCCGTCTAGACAATCACGTGATTAGCACGTAGTCTGAAAATTTACCATGCAAAAAAATTTGAAATCACAAAATTTTAGTAAAGTGACAACTCAATACGTGTGAAAAGTGTTGTTGACCATAATTTCATAAAAAATTGTAAAAAAATACCTGTCCTTAAAAAAAAGAGCAGTCGGTTCCCATACTGACTTTACATGTTAATCATACACGCTGAACAACATGTGGCTGCTACTTTTACCTTACGTACAGTTGATTTCAAAACAATAGTTCCTTCTCTAGAAGGAACAAAAACGGGTGGGGATATTATGTCAGTGCATAACTGCAAAAAGTTTAGTAGTTGTTGGCTGAGCTTGAGTTTCATAACTGTGGCGCAAAAATTAGTCAAAAAAACCGCTGATGGGGTGTATTCAAATGATTGCAGCAGTAAAATTGCAAAAGATAATCTGCTTTTAAATATAGGTTTTTTAAAGCTAGAAGGTGTAAAAAAATGTAGAAAAGACCGCTCTAGTTTTCGTTGAGGTTAAGTGCAGTTATGGTAGTTTAAAAAAACACCTAAAAACGCAATTACCCCCTTAACTGATAACTGATTTAATTTTTGCGCAAATAACTTAACTGATAGCTTAACTGATTTAAAAATTCTATAACTTAAACATCCCTAAGTCCCTTTTGGCTACTGTAAATTGTAACTCTGTATCAGAGTAAGGGTCGATTCATACTTCTGTACGGACATTGGGACATACGGGCAAACGGACGAACGGACATCCGGACAAAATGAACGACAGAACGGCCGTCTGATTCATACTTTCGTCCGTTTAGCCGTATGCCCGTTTGCTCTTCAGCCGTATATGTCCGTTCATCCGTACTAAACGGCACAATTTCACTTTGTCCGTATCAGTTCAACTCTGCCCGAAACTTTCGGGCATACGGACAAACGGACATACGGCTCAAAAGTATGAATCGCTCCTTTGTCCGTATGCCCGTAGATCCGTATGTCCGTATGTCCCAATGTCCGTTTGTCCTAAAAAGTATGAATTGAAAAAACGGACGAAATGTGCTTTGTCCGTAGGGTAAATCGGGGTAATACGGTCACTTGGGGTAATACGGTGACTTTTGACTTTGACCGCCTGAATATTGCGAACCAATCAACGAAATGGGTTGGTTCTTTGCAAAAAAATACCTCAGCTATCGTAGATATGACTGTAAAAATTCTGACCTGAAATGTGAAATATAAGCAATTTAAATCTACGACGCGTAAATTAACTTCAATTTCGTGCGTTTGGGCAAAAAATCACGTCGGAAAAAATGTAAAGTTTGACAGGCTGAATACTCTGCTATAATTAAGCTATTGCTATAATTTTTACACTGTTAGAAACATGGGTTACTGGACTATACGTGACGCACATTTAAAACCGGAGAACTTAGTTAATTATGAGTTATTAATACCAACGTAGGTGACCGTACAGCCCTAAATTGACCGTAATACCAATTAAAGTTTGACGATTAATAACTTTTGTTTTACAAACAGTATTAACTTTATATTTGACAAGTATGCAGGTCTTGGGGACTAGTATTGATGCTGTAAAAATTAGTTATGTACATTTTACCAGTAAAAAGTTATATGGCGGTTCGGGTAATATGGTCAAAAAGGGGCAAATTTCTGCCCATATTACCCCGTTTTACCCTATGCCCTATGTCCGTTTGTCCGTATGCCCTATTGAAGTATGAATCGACCCTAAACCTTCGAAACTAGGTAACTATGAAATATGAAAATATACGACCCCTTGGCTCTTCCTCGACCCCAAGACCTGATTACGTAGTGTTCACGTGGTTTTCAAAATAATCATACCTACATAGCCCACGTGCTAATAAATAACATATTATCACATTTTTAATTGCGTTACATTACTGTGTCAGCGTGTACCGAGCGGTTTATTGATACACCAGTTGCCAACAGCCAACCAACTGCCACGTGAAAGCTGCGTGAAAAAGAGCAGTTGACAAAATATTTCAAACCTGTTTCAGAAAAATAATAGACTGAACAAAATGTTGTGCATTGTGCAACAAACATAGTCTTATTCTAGACACAGTAGTCGACAGAAATACATTACGTAATTTTTACAAGCCCCTGCCCCAATGGTATTTCAATGATTATTCGCTCGCACAAGTACGTGTCTGTTCCGGGATCAAGACTAATCCCGATGTATTTCCTTACCTTGAAAAATACTTTTACGTCTAAAGTGTAAACAAGATCCTACATGTTATTTACTGAAAATAATTTCTTTCGGGGCCAGAATCTAACCCGAAGGAATCCGTCATACTCCATAATTTCATATAAAGTGGTGAACATAGGAACATAGGTCGTGGGCCGTGCCCCGTGAGTTGGGTTGAGTCGAAAAATTTGCGCATTCTAGGTTAACCCGCGGGTGCCCACTTCAAGTGTGTGTGTGTTGATCAGCAAGCGTCAGGCAGGACGTGAATCCTGCGCAGGTACGCCTCAGTAGGTCGCAGAGCTCGAACCGAAAGCTGAGATTTCCAATCAGAATTCCAAAGTTACAGAAGTATGGGTACTGTGTAATATTCGGTTAAAGTAGAGATGTGAAGAACGTAAACAAATTTACTCTTGCTGTAAAAAATTAGACCTGAATGATAAATCAGGTAATGATTTTTAGTCAGTGAACGGTGTTCTGACAACGCCAATGTGATGGTAGTATGGGCACACCAAACAAAACATATGAGCTGTGAACAGGGGTGGACGCGGGTCGTGGGTACCCGCGGGTACCCGCGGGTTGGGTTGGGTCGGAAAATTTGAGCCATGGGTCGACCCGCGGGTACCCACTTCAGGCTGCGCGGGTCGAAAAAATTTTTTCCGACCCGCGAAAACTGGAACCTGAAGAAATTGTCGACAAGGGTCCCCCCTTGGTTTTTATAGCCCGACCAAAAAAATTTCTGATATGTCTCCAATTGACAAAATTTGGTCTAAAAATAAAAAAATTCTAACAATTTTTTCTGGGGGCTGCCGCCCCCAGACCCCTGCAAACTCTGTGGCTTACTATTCCTTGTTATTAACTTTCATGAAAGCCTTTATATGCGTGTCTACTAGAGTACATAATGCTATATTTATACTGTCTGATATGAAAGTTCCCACCTTTTGTTTTTAATTTACCTGTCAGAAAATTTATTTGATTATGTCTCCAGTTGACCAAATTTGTCCGAAAATGCAAAAAAACATCCATTTTTTCTGACGGCTGCCGCCCCTAGATCCGCGCAACAGTTAGTTTATTTAATTTAAATGACCAAATTTACATTTTGTTATGTAAGCCACTTCGCCAATAAGTGTAAATATAAATGGATTCTGGGGGCTGAAGCCCTCAGACCCTGCAATAGTGAGTTTAAACAAGTGAGCAAAAAAGTGGACAAGGTGCAACCCCCCTTTTCAAAATCCTGGCTACACACACGCCCCTGTATAATGTATGTAACGTTATGGTTATAGAGTGGTGGGTCAAGGTGGGTCGCGGGTTGGGTTTCACGGCGCGGGTTGGGTCGCGGGTTACCCACGAGTGTCGAGCCGCGGGTTGGGTTGGGTCGCGGGTCGAAAATTTCGACCCGCGTCCACCCCTGGCTGTGAACGTACTAAAGAAGTTTCAATTGGAACTGGCGGGTCTATATCTCGTGAACGAGCATGTATAAATAAACCCAACTTTGAGGTCGAATTTTTTGTGTTGGACTTAGGCTCAGGCTCAGATTTAAGCTGAGTTGGATAGTAGTCTGACATTAATTTTTTTCCAACCCACGAAACATGGAAAATCAACACATACCCATTTTAGGAAATTACATGTGTACTGCGTAATTAGTGCCCTCGGTTAAAGCGGCAATATGAAGATCGTACGGATCCACAATCTGGAATTTAGGCTTCTGCATCAGCTGAGAACAGCCAATCAGTCCGTACGTATGTATATATGCATGTTATCTTACACATATGGGTCGTAGGTTACCCATGAGAATAAAGCCGCGTCCACCCCTGGCTGTGACACCATGTACAAAACGTTGCTGAGTTTGAATTTCATTCTTAATTTTTTAAAAAAATTGATATATAGCCCCCTGTCTAGCAATCAACTTATGAACACCACATCCAATCTTCTGAAATTTTCATTGACTTTGACCCAATCAGAACACGCACAAGTCAATCATGTAGGCCTATATATGGAATAAAATAACAGTGCCAGACTATGACAAAATAATTGGAATGAAATGCAATTGCAAATTCTATAATAATTCCCTATAATGCTTGCTATTCGGTACTGCTATGTATTACCCCTTCTGCAGTTTTCTGAAACAGACATAACCTCACTGTAGACATACTTACAATTTTCCTTTTCCATCCCAATTAACCTTGTTTGTGTATACTGTATACAGTCACACAAACAATATACGCCAAAACCTAAACTTTATATTGTAAACGAACTATCACTAATACACACAGCCTCCGGTAATTTATTTCACCAAAATATAAAAAAACGAATTATGACGCAAAGAAAAAATCCCAATACGTATAAAACTATACAAGGATGCACAAATTGCACTTGCAACAGTTGTCTGGTTTATATAGAAGGCAATATACATTTGTATCTACAAGCGACAACCCAGAACTCTGAAACAACAATTTTATGCATGGTCTGCATGGCATTATCTGCTTTCAAGGTTAACAATCTTCAAGTTTCAGCCACACCTTTCGGCTAGAGATATAGCAACTGACTGAGCAACAAAACTTAACGTCTACGTTCCTACTTTTATGTAATGCAACCAGCTAACTTATTTTCTAAAGTTTAATTACGTAAACAAATACGTGCATAAACAGGTTTGTTAATCGGCATAGACCACAATCAAACACTGTAACTGTAACTTTTCAGACAGTAATGGAAAAAATGCATTTTGAGAAGAGCGGAAGTAATGCATTTTTAGGCAACGTTTCATAAAAGTTAGAAAACAAACTCAAGAAGACAACGTGGTTTTGCCATGTACGTAAACAGTACAAAAGTTACAATGACAAACATCTTAGCTTTACAGTTAGCTAGCGATGTAACCTTTGCACCCAATCTAACATTTTATCACACATCTTTTCTGACAAACTTTTAGCCTAAACCTGCCAAAACCAAATTGCAAGAATTATCAACAGCAAAAAAGACTATTCGGCAAGCCACTTGTTGTATATACAACTAGCTTTAATTTAAATATGGGCAAACTAGAAAACGTCAAGTACATAATTTTGCATGGTGCTCTGCTCTGCTACTGCTATGACGTTATGACATAATATTAATTACAATAGCATATCAGAATGAGCAATAATCTATTCAAATGAGTAAAGATCCAAAATGCTGAATAAAAACCATGTTGTATAGATAAACCGTGGAATACATACAGGCAGTCTAGTCTAGTGTAGTCTAGTCTAAACTCAGTCTAAAGGCAACATTCTAACCTGTGTAGAGCGTGTACAAGTTTTCGTTACGATGTTCTAATTTACTGAAATAGAAAGTCTTAAACTGGTTACAGCGTAACACTGGCTTTATGCATTCCACCCATAATGTCCCACGAAGAAGCGTTTCCGTACATGATAATATTAAACCAGAAAATTGTACCTAAAAATGAACAGCTATCTACATAACAATACATGACTCTACAAATAAATCACCTAACAGGATAAATACCACAATATAGTAAGCATATACCATGAAGACAAATCTCACACAAAATTTAAATACGTAATTTACTAAGTTGTATGTATGTAAGAGTAGCCACCACTTTTTGACAGTATCATCTACATCTACAAATAAAAATTTCCTTTTTATAATTAGAAACATAAAAACAATTTAAACCCGTTAATTTTTCAAAAAAACAGAACTAGACTAGATTGATTGACTTATGAGTAAACGAAGCATGTTAAATTTTGAGGATCGAAACACATGAACAAGAATGCATACAAAACAAAATTCCTGTACCATCTGTAGTAGGAACCATTAGATTCAGCAGTCAGCACATTATATAGTTATCTGATAATCAAATTAATGTTACAATGCAATCTCTCACACATTTTGCCCATTCCCACTACAGTTAAAAGGACAAGCCCGCTTACTGACTTGCTTGTCAAGACAAGCCCCTCCACCCGACCGCTCATACACATACAAAAGTGTTTCTGGAAGCTTCGCCTAACTGAAATCGTGTGTACGTTCACACAATTAATACAAAAAATATGAAAATTGCAAAGTTCGTCGAAGCTCCACTAAGTTTATTCTGAAGTTAACCTTCAAACTAATATCTATACTCGTCAACACAATCAATTTCCTGTTTCAATTTAATCAAGCACCAGAGTTTGAACATGACATTTGAAAATTACAAAATAAAATAGTATATATACGCCTAATCCATTATATTCAAAAACTGGTACTCAATAAGTCTTCGCTTCGCTGAGACTATATATACCACGTAATACATCATTTTTAAACAAAAAACTATGAAACGTCTATAGGAATCCACGATTCATCTAACTGTACGTATCTACGTATTCAGCCTTAAAAGCATAAGTCATCACAGGCAGCGGGGCAGCCGTCTGGCTTATCCCAGCAACACTCGTTTGAGTTTGGTGCCATCTTGGAGCTCGTCCTCCTCCGAGGAATCGCTGGTGGTGCAGGCGAAAGCGGGCATGGTGCTGCACTGGGGCGTGCAGAGGTACTGCATCAGGGGCACACGATACTTGCCGCAAAAGTCCACAAACTTCACGTGCTCCACACGGGCTTCGAAATAAACGCCTGGAAATATAGACAGATGAATAAATTTAGAGCACAACGTTCATAAGCGCGGATCTCGTATTTTTGCTCACAAAACTAAACTGCAAAGTCTTTTGTGGCATCCAAGAGGCAAAGTATATAATATAGATTTCTCAGTGCCGGATGGCAACAAAATGGTTTCAAGGAATGCATTCGTTGCAAGAATCACTAATCTAAGAAGAAATGGATCGACTAAACAGTAAACACACAGTATTACCCCATGTAAATAAACTAATAGCAGCCTTGGGCGCCTTGCTTACACTTAACGTAAACTTTTAACAGTAAAAACTGTCAATACCATTCTAATTCTGGAACGTTTCTATAAATCTGTCAACAGAAACTATTAGAAACTGCACGGCACTACTCAAGCGTTTAATGAATACAATTAACAGCTATCGACTGTAGAACTATTATAGACTTCACAACTGATAAAGTACTAGATTCTGAAATAAAAACAGGTCTTGTTTAAAAAATCTGTTTCGGTTTCGATCCCTCATCTCCACACCCCACACACCTTTGCACTTTGGATTGACACACTGATGAGCAGACTTGACATAATGTATGAGAGTATAGGGCAGGTCGTCAGCACCGAAGGGAATTTTCTTAATTTTCACAATGCGACCGGCCAGTTCTTTCAAGGACGGAGGATCAAAGCTCATGTCTCGCACAAACCGGCCGACCAGGGGATTGGACCGCAAACTTAACTCCTGTAAATTTTGCAAACCAACAATTTCGGGAGGCAGCGTCTAAAAACAAACAGACGTGATTTAGCGAATCTCAGCTCAGCTCCCACACACGAGCAAAGCCCCTGGGAGAATTCGCGATAATGCATAAAGGTAAAGGTGACCAGTGGCGTAGCAAGGGGAGGGCCGGGGCCCCCCTCAGCGGTTTTGCCCCCCTCACCTCAGCGATTTGCCCCCCCTCGGATAAAAAATTTGGGTCACGTAACACACCCTCCCCCCATACATGTAACGGCGTCAAAATTTTGGGGCGGCCTCTCCGCCTACATTTTGGGGACCCTCCCCCCCCCCCAGATCGACCAAAAAACCCTAAATTTTGCAAAAGTTTCTGAAAATTTCGCCAAAAAGTGCCATTTTTTCTAAATTTTGCCGGAATTTTGGGGACCCTCCCCCCCAGCTCCTCGATTTTGGGGGGTCCCCCATCCCCCCCTCATACATGTATGCCCCCCCTGTAGCCAGACTTCGAAAAATTTTCGGGCAAAAAGGCACGTTGGCCTCTCCCTCAACTTGTCAACTTGATCCTGGCTTCCCTACTGAAGGTGACCCGCGGATAGATAATTATCCTTTGGTGTGTCAGCCCTCGGGTGCGGCGCTCAACTTCTTTACAAAGCTCAGGGGCGTCACTTCTAGAATGACTACATTCACGTAGGGCCAACAAGCTTCTCAAGACATAATGCCCTACATGAACCCAGTTGCTTTCCCACAATTGTGGTCCCCGTTTGCCGAATTCCCAATTCTATATTTTAGATTTAGAAAACACAAAAATAAGGGCATAATATCCGTGTATAAAACAGCGCTAAATTTTTTGGTCTACATCGAGCTTAGCTGGAAGAGTGAAAGTACATAAGTAACTCAATCTGAAATGATTTTGACTTGCACTATAGAACTGCAAAGCACATGGCCGGTATTCATAAAAGTCGGGATAAAAAGCTCGGCTTTTTATCCGTAAGTCTGGCTTGAAAAAGCCGGGATAAAAAGCTAGGCTTATGCGCAAGCTTGGATTTTTATTAGGGATGTTGCGGATGTCACTTTTTTGACATCCGCGGATGCGGATGCGGATGCGGATGTTGACTTCTGACATCCGCGCGGATGCGGATGCGGATCTTTTTAGAATACGTTCTAAACAAGTTATGAGCCAAATTTTTGAAAAAATTTTCACCAAAAATACATAATACACTAAAAATAGCAAGTATGAATGCAAGAATGAAAGTACTAAGGAATGAGGCTTAGATAAAACAGTTTGTATCAAAGTTGTGCATTCATTATATATATCTTCTAAGCCATGCGCCGCCATCAATAGTTTGTTTAAGGGGGTAGTGTCGCGAAAGCAGTTTTGCTCATAGGTTGCAAAAAGAGATCTTTTTGCTTGGAACTTGTACGTTCACTGAGAAACTAGTCCAATGCTATAATGTGTTAAATAAGTACTGCCAGACAGTAGACTACCAATATCTACCAATATCTTGAACCAATCACCGATTGTAAGCCAGACATCACACAATAACGACATGAAAATTCAAAAAATTCAGCCAGATATCGGATTGGCCAGCTTGTGAAGCACACATAACGTGTCGACGCACAGTTTTTTCCACAATTAAGAAAAGAAGAAAAATGAAGGTTCGATTTTCTTTTGATTTTAAAATAAGCGTCTGAATTTTTCACAATTTATCATTATTACTGTGAGTACTTCACTGTTTACGCACAGTTTCACAGTTCAAACAGGTATTACTCCGTAACCACTAACCACTCAAGCAATTTGCACTCAATTTTGTTTACATACACTACACCCTCTGTCCTTTTAGTCTATGTAAACAAACTAAACAAATAAGTTGATAATTGTGACGAAAAAATCGAGTGTGAATAGGTTTTTAAAACGTCCATTTTCCGACTTTGCGACCTCATTGCAAACAGTATACTG
>JASANF010019671.1:0-11708 GCA_030248245.1 Trissonchulus sp. WLG1_4
CCGTCCGTTCGCTAGCAGCTATACAAACTCAAATACAAAATTTTCTGGTCATTTTTTTGTTATTAGATTTTCGTGATATGTAGGTAGGTGCAGAATAGGTGATACGCTCCGCGAATCTCCAGTCTAGTAATTTTGCTAGAGTCCAGAGTCCATTAGCTCGAGAAAATCGTCAAAATGGAAAAATTTAACGTCAAAATTTAGGATATATACATACCCAAATTTTGGCCCAAGTTGTATAACCGGCACCTTTCTGTAAATCCGGCACCAAGGTGCCGGATACAAATTTTAAATGACTTGATCCGCGCTTCAGTTCAAATACACTACATAGCTCGGTTAAGTACCCTACTCCTTTAGACCCATAAATCCAGGGTTTCTTCATTCCCGCGAGGGCCTTAACAACACTAAGGGGCTGTTTACAAATTCGGATTAATAGGATTAGATTAACTGAATTAACTACAATAACTCGACATAGAAATTGCGCTTCTTCCCAAGAATTTGCACGTTTATGCAATTTACACCGAGTAACAAGTGTGTCTAATTTGAAAACGTCTCCTGCTTGTGTGGTGAGTTATTCTAGATAATTCAGTTAATCTAATCCAGTTAATCCGAATTTGTGAACAGACCCTAGGAAAAACTAACTGACTGTACTAACAATACTAATAGCCATAGCAATATTCCATACATATATTTCGCACCAAACACAACAGAAAAATAGCCCATTAAATTGCAAGACAAAGCCACATTATCAATGAAAAAGTATAGCAATAAGCTTCTCATATGCAAAGTTTAACTGCATAATCGGCACTTATTATGTGTTAAGTACGGAAGCAAATGCTGTAACTTTGCACAGAATTCACCATTTTTTGTAATTGATGATTTAAGGTGGTAGTTGCGTTTTCGAGGTTTTTGTGATTTCTATGTAAACTTTGCGCCACCAGTACTCAAGTTATAAGTGACGCCTGAGCATAAATTTTTGGGACAGTATTGTAAAGGTCAAAATCCCCAGGCATGTCTCTCACTTTTTTGAAATTTCACCTGTGGACATTTTTAGGGGGTTTTAATTACAAGAAAATATTTAAAATTTTCGGTGCGTTTGCTTTTCAGCTATTTTCTCAGTAAATTGACTAGTTATTAAAAAAGTGGGGGACATGCCTGGGGATTTTAAACATGTCAAAAACCTTACCAACTTTCAGCCCCAACAGGTAATCGTATGATTCAGAGCTGTGGCGCAAACTTTTTGTAAAAAATTTCAATATTTTGGAAAGGACCTTTCTTTAGTCGCTTATACTGGAAAGAAAAACACAGGTTAAATTTCAAGGCATGGCATACATTTAGGAAAGATATTGTTCTACCTAATGCAAAAGACCGCTTGTGATTTGAATTTGTAAACGCTGAGCTATGGCTTTTTTAAAAAACACCTAAAAACGCAATTACCCCCTTAAATATATATATATGGCATATTCAGCACCTTTTATATGATAAAGATAGGGAAGAAAATGCAAAAGGTGCCGCGTGCCGTAATGTATCATAGCCTGGAACAAATTTTGTGATTTATAGCTCAAATGAAGGAACTTCATGAAAGCTTTTAAATGACACCAAAATTATGCAATTTCAGTGCGCACAATAATAGTTATAGCATCCGGTACCTTTTGCAAATTTGCTCCTATGTTTAGCACATAAAAGGTGCCGGTTATGCCATATATATGGCATATCCGGCACCTTTTACATGATAAAGATAGGAAAGGAAATACAAAAGGTGCCGGATGCTGTAACTTAACATAGCCTTGACCATATGTTGTGATTTATAGCTCGAATGAAAGAGCTTCAGGAGAGCTTTTAAATGACACCAAAATTATGCAATTTCAGGGTGGTTACTAAAACCCGGCCCGGCCCGGCCCGGGCCGGGCCGTGAACTGACTAAAACCCGGCCCGGCCCGGCCCGGGCCGTGGATTGCCTAAAACCCGGCCCTATGTTAATTTTCGTCTTCGGCCGGAACATGACTAAAACCCGGCCCGGGCCATAGTTTGACTAAAACCCGGCCCAAGGTGTATCCTGTGTTTGCCCGGGCCGGAAAATGACTAAAACCCGGCCCGGGCCATACTTTGACTAAAACCCGGCCCAAGGTGTATCCTGTGTTTGCCCGGGCCGGAAAATGACTAAAACCCGGCCCGGGCCATACTTTGACTAAAACCCGGCCCAAGGTTTCTCCTGTGTTAGCCCGGGCCGGAAAATGACTAAAACCCGGCCCGGGCCATAGTTTGACTAAAACCCGGCCCAAGGTTTCTCCTGTGTTTTCCCGGGCCGGAAAATGACTAAAACCCGGCCCGGGCCATACTTTGACTAAAACCCGGCCCAAGGTGTATCCTGTGTTTGCCCGGGCCGGAAAATGACTAAAACCCGGCCCGGGCCATACTTTGACTAAAACCCGGCCCAAGGTTTCTCCTGTGTTTGCCCGGGCCGGAAAATGACTAAAACCCGGCCCGGGCCATACTTTGACTAAAACCCGGCCCAAGGTTTCTCCTGTGTTTGCCCGGGCCGGAAAATGACTAAAACCCGGCCCGGGCCATCTTTGACTAAAACCCGGCCCAAGGTTTCTCCTGTGTTTGCCCGGGCCGGAAAATGACTAAAACCCGGCCCGGGCCATACTTTGACTAAAACCCGGCCCAAGGTTTCTCCTGTGTTAGCCCTTGCCGGAAAATGCCTAAAACCCGGCCCGGGCCATACTTTGACTAAAACCCGGCCCAAGGTTTCTCCTGTGTTTGCCCGGGCCGGAAAATGACTAAAACCCGGCCCGGGCCATACTTTGACTAAAACCCGGCCCAAGGTTTCTCCTGTGTTTGCCCGGGCCGGAAAATGACTAAAACCCGGCCCGGGCCATACTTTGACTAAAACCCGGCCCAAGGTTTCTCCTGTGTTTGCCCGGGCCGGAAAATGACTAAAACCCGGCCCGGGCCATACTTTGACTAAAACCCGGCCCAAGGTTTCTCCTGTGTTAGCCCTTGCCGGAAAATGACTAAAACCCGGCCCGGGCCATACTTTGACTGAAAATAAAGCGAAATGGTCCAAAAGTTTTGTGGAATATTTTGACGAGCAACTTTGCGCTGACATTTGTAGTGTTGGAAAATGGAAACTGATTAAGCTTGGGCTCTACTCCCCGTACAGTGGAGTTACTTCGAATTAATCAGAAGGATTCAATACCTTGCTGCGCCAGCTACAGGAATGGCGCAACGCTCCTCTTGACACCTTGGTATTAAGTTGATACATGATGCAAGCATGCTATGTTAATGAGCTACATAAGTCGAGGAATGTGCGGTCTCGGTACGATGTCTCTTAAATCGGAATTCGTGTTCTTGCAGCTGGATCCAGGATCCTGGATGCAGCACCTCAGTATCCAAGTGGGCTGGATTCAGGGGTGGACGCGGGTCGAAATTTTCGACCCGCGACCCAACCCAACCCGCGGCTGGACACTCGTGGGTAACCCACGACCCAACCCGCGCCGTAAAACCCGACCCGCGACCCACTTTGACCCACCACTCTATAACCATAACGTACATTATACAGGGGCGTGTAGCCAGGATTTTAAAATGGAGGATCGCACCTTGTCCACTTTTCTGCTCACTTGTTTAAACTCACTATTCCGGGGTCTGAGGGCCTCAGCCCCCAGAATCTAATTTTTTTTACACTTATTGGCGAAGTGGCTTACGTAACAAAAAAAATTTTCCAGAAAAAAATTGAGGTTTTTTTGACAAATTTGGTCAATTGGACTGGAGACGTAATCAAAAAAGTTTTCCGACAAGCAAATTAAAAACAAAAGATGAGAACTTCATATCAGACAGTAGGTATATTATATACACAAGTAAATACAGCATAATGTACTCTAGTAGACATGCGTATATAGGCTTTCATGAAAGTTAATAACAAGGAATAGTAAGCCACCGAGTTTGCAGGGGTCTGGGGGCGGCAGCCCCCAGAAAAGTTTTAGAATTTTTTAATTTTTAGGCCAAATTTTGTCAATTGGAGACGTCTCAGAAATTTTTTTGGCCGTGCTATAAAAACCAAGGGGCGACCCTTGTCGACAATTTCTTCATATTCCAGTTTTCGCGGGTCGGAAAAAATTTTTTCCACCCGCGCAGCCTGAAGTGGGTACCCGCGGGTCGACCCACGGCTCAAATTTTCCGACCCAACCCAACCCAACCCGCGGGTACCCGCGGGTACCCACGGGTACCCACGACCCGCGTCCACCCCTGGCTGGATTACAAGACACCATTTTGGGCAATACCGCTACTGGTTTTGATCAGCTTGCAGAAACTGTTGCACAAATAAATACATCATGTTTCGGGTAATCACTGGATTGTTTCAACTAGCAGTGAAAGAACAGTTAAACTTTATGGGTGGATTTCACAAAGGTGGTTTTACTAAACCATTGGTTTTACGTACGTTTTGCATGATTAGCACATAATTTCATTACGAAATATCGAATCATTCGTTACGAATTTCGTAGATTTTCTTAAACCATTGGTTTATCTCAGTTGAAATTTCAAACCTGCAGCACAGCAGGTCTCTGTTCAGCTAAAATTTCAGTTGAGCTAAACCATTGGTTTAAGAAAATTTACGAAATTCGTAACGAATCGTTCGATATTTCGTAATGAAATTACGTGCAAATCATGCAAAACGTACGTAAAACCAATGGTTTAGTAAAACCACCTTTGTGAAATCCACCCTATATGATTCTTTGTTGCCATCTGAGCTGGCTCCAAGAATCCGTCAAGATGTCAGTAGCATGAGTTTGGCTGATGCAAAAGGTGTTATCAAAGTTATGATCATGCCATGTCAGCAGCAGAAAGGAGGCAGCGATTGTGGTTTATTTGCTATTGCCAACGCTGTGCAACTGGTGGACAACAAGCCCAATTTTCGGCAAAATCCTTCAGTAAGCATAAAGTTTTAATTTTCAAGTACATTGACCAGAGGCCATCGTAAACCTGTTGGGGCAGCTAATAAGTAATTGTTGATGCATGCTTAAATCTCTATCAGCTAGTCAGACTGCAAAACCTTGTGGCACAGGCTGTTATGTATGTAGTTGACATTTCATTAGCAAAGTTTCAAAAATTATGAAGTCGGGCACCTTATAGAATAAGTTTTAGTACACTTATCTAGTGTACATCAGCTTCTACTTCAGCAAATGACCCGAACTTTACTTTAACGTAAACTGATGGAACACATTCACGCGTATTGTTTATGCTTTCCAATAACAAACATTTACAGTTTGCACTACTTCATGTCGTTAGCTCTAATACAGAAGACCACAGCATGGTGTAGTGGTTAAATGTTGCACTCTTAAACCGAAGGCTGCAGGATCGAATCCTGGAAAGCATTTTTTTGCAGTTTTTTCTAATCCTATGTAACGGCGGATTTCACACAAACTCAGTTATTAACGAAAGAAAGCAAGGGAGAAAAAGTGTTATTATGCAGGTGAAATGTAGGTGACGGGTGCAATGTAACGGTGACGGACGTGTAAAACACACTCCGCACATGACCAGTTTAACGTTAGCCGCACACTGAATATTCAAAATCAAAATTAAAGACCTGTTGGGCTGTGGCCCAACAGGAAAAAACTGCCAGAAAGCAGCGTCTACGATCAGAAAAAAATGCGTTCTCATTTTTTAAAATGTCTCGAGAATGGTAAAATCAAAAGTTTTCCTCATGAGATGGTTAATTGTTGCTTATTTTTTCACGCTTGTCTGTTTTTACTCAATTGTTAGTTTGTTTCAAGGTTGTTTGTTTTTGTTAAGTCAGTTCTAATCAGGAATCACTTTAATCCTGCGGATCTTACTGTTTGACTCCTTGACGTTCATTGTTTATAATTGGTGTCATGGTGTATTACTACTTTTTCTACTGAGGGACATACATGGGCTAGGACTTAGGACTATCAACGGATTTTAGTCAAAGTATGGCCCGGGCCGGGTTTTAGTCATTTTCCGGCCCGGGCAAACATAGGAGAAACCTTGGGCCGGATTTTAGTCAAACTGTGGCCCGGGCTGGGTTTTAGTCATTTTCCGGCCCAGGCAAACACAGGAGAAACCTTGGGCCGGGTTTTAGTCAAAGTATGGCCCGGGCCGGGTTTTAGTCATTTTCCGGCCCGGGCAAACACAGGATACACCTTGGGCCGGGTTTTAGTCAAAGTATGGCCCGGGCCGGGTTTTAGTCAAAGTATGGCCCGGGCCGGGTTTTAGTCATTTTCCGGCCCGGGCAAACACAGGAGAAACCTTGGGCCGGGTTTTAGTCAAACTGTGGCCCGGGCTGGGTTTTAGTCATTTTCCGGCCCAGGCAAACACAGGAGAAACCTTGGGCCGGGTTTTAGTCAAAGTATGGCCCGGGCCGGGTTTTAGTCATTTTCCGGCCCAGGCAAACACAGGAGAAACCTTGGGCCGGGTTTTAGTCAAAGTATGGCCCGGGCCGGGTTTTAGTCAAAGTATGGCCCGGGCCGGGTTTTAGTCATTTTCCGGCCCGGGCAAACACAGGAGAAACCTTGGGCCGGGTTTTAGTCAAAGTATGGCCCGGGCCGGGTTTTAGTCATTTTCCGGCCCGGGCAAACACAGGAGAAACCTTGGGCCGGGTTTTAGTCAAAGTATGGCCCGGGCCGGGTTTTAGTCATTTTCCGGCCCGCGCAAACACAGGATACACACCTTGGGCCGGGTTTTAGTCAAAGTATGGCCCGGGCCGGGTTTTAGTCATTTTCCGGCCTGGGCAAACACAGGATACACCTTGGGCCGGGTTTTAGTCAAACTATGGCCCGGGCCGGGTTTTAGTCATTTTCCGGCCCGGGCTAACACAGGAGAAACCTTGGGCCGTGTTTTAGTCAAAGTATGGCCCGGGCCGGGTTTTAGTCATTTTCCGGCCCGGGCAAACACAGGATACACCTTGGGCCGGGTTTTAGTCAAAGTATGGCCCGGGCCGGGTTTTAGTCATTTTCCGGCCCGGGCAAACACAGGATACACCTTGGGCCGGGTTTTAGTCAAACTATGGCCCGGGCCGGGTTTTAGTCATTTTCCGGCCCGGGCTAACACAGGAGAAACCTTGGGCCGTGTTTTAGTCAAAGTATGGCCCGGGCCGGGTTTTAGTCATTTTCCGGCCCGGGCAAACACAGGAGAAACCTTGGGCCGGGTTTTAGTCAAAGTATGGCCCGGGCCGGGTTTTAGTCATTTTCCGGCCCGGGCAAACACAGGAGAAACCTTGGGCCGGGTTTTAGTCAAAGTATGGCCCGGGCCGGGTTTTAGTCATTTTCCGGCCCGCGCAAACACAGGATACACACTTTGGGCCGGGTTTTAGTCAAACTATGGCATGGCCCGGGCCGGGTTTTAGTCATTTTCCGGCCCAGAAAGACGAAAATTAACATAGGGCCGGGTTTTAGGCAATCCACGGACCGGGCCGGGCCGGGCCGGGTTTTAGTAACCACCCAATTTCAGGGTGTACATTAAAAGTTACAGCATCCGGCACCTTTCGCAAATTTGCTCTATATTTGCTATATATGTCTATATATATATATATATATATATATATGTATATATATATATCTCTATATATATATATATATATATATATATATATATATATATATATATATATATAAAAAATATATATATATATATAATATATTTGCTCGAAATTTGCTCTATTTCGCATATTGCTATATATGGCTATTAGTGTTGCTAGTACAGTCAGTTAGTTTTTCTTAGGGTTTGTTCACAAATTCGGATTAACTGGATTAGATTAACTGAATTAGCTAGAATAACTCACCACAAAAGCAGGAGACCTTTTTCAAATTAGACACACTTGTTACTCGGTGTAAATTGCATAAACGTGCAAATTCTTGGGAAGAAGCGTAATTTCTATGTCGAGTTATTGTAGTTAATTCAGTTAATCTAATCCCATTAATCCGAATTTGTGAACAGCCCCTTAGTGTTGTTAAGGCCCTCGCGGGAATGAAGAAACCCTCGATTTATGGGTCTACTAAGGAGTAGGGTACTTCACCGAGCTGTATGTATAATATGTAATGTATTTGAACTGATGAACAGATCAAGTCATTTAAAACTTGTATATATCCGGCACCAAGGTGCCGGTTATGCAACTTGGGCCCAAATTTTCGACCCGAATTGACCCGCTTAAGGGGGGGGGGCTACCCAGGTCAAAATTCAAAGTTCTGCAATTTTTCTTTATTTTCACATATGTTACTCCCCCAAGGCACCCCAACCTCAGATTAGAACATTTAGGCTTGAAGGTACACTTTTGGTTCAATGCGTTTGTCAGTGTATTACATAGGCAAAAGTACGCAAAAAAGCCTGAAAGTAGCCCTAACACAAACAACATCAAGCCAATCAGGCTGAAACTTGGCATAGTAGCAGCTCACATGTATGCGCAAAATCGTGTGATCCGGATTTTCGATATGTATTTTCAACTCTAAAATCGAGGGCGAAATGTGATAAAATGGCCGTTTTTTTGGGCCCGCCAAATTTCAGTGATTTTACATTTGGCGTCACTGCTCAGGCCATGGGCAAAAATTTAAAAAAAATGGATCATAGAGGTTGAGATATGACATTAGGCTATCGAATCATAAAAAATCAGCTTCAGTATTAACAAAGTTTCGAGTAAAGGAACGCTTTGTGAGCACAAAAAACTTTTTGCGCCTATGATTTACACGTAAAATTGAATTTTTGGAAGGCCCTAGTAAAAAATTGTCAAAAGCATTGGTTCCAGTTTGTTACATCTGCGAAGCGCCTTCCCTGGGGCTACATTGTGTGTAAATTTGAAGCGAATCGGAGAACCTAAAATTTTCACTTTTACAGGTAGCCCCCCCCCTTAAGCCGCGGGTCGGAAAATCTCAACCCGACCCGACCCGAGAAGGCCCAACCCGACCCGACCGGACCCGATAGCGAACTCTAGTATGAACCTAGCTCAAAGGGTAGAACGCTGGTCTGCAGATTCAGAGATAGGTAGGTGTTTGAACATATATACTTAAGGTGGTAGTTACGTTTTCGACAGTTTTTATAACGTGCTATAACTTTTGATTGACTCAATGAATTTAATAGCTGTCTTTTTCACGTTAAAGAACTTGACTGAAACTATACTTATGCACATTATCTAGCTTAAATCTTCAACGAGCTAGTCAGCAGACACTGTCAAAGTAGTCAAATTTCGTGCATTTTTGCGTTTTTCTTGTTTTGCTTGTAAAATTGACAGTGTAACTCCAACTAATTTTATTCTTTACACCAACATAGCCAATGACAAGTTGAATTTTAATGCTAAGTTTGGTGCATTTATATGATGCAGAAAAGAAGTTACGGACCTTTAATTTTGAATTTTTTCGAATTTTGAAAAAGATACGAATTTTTGAATCTAATTTTTTCACGAAATAGGTTAAATTAATACAAATAAAAAAATTGACACATCAGAAATTGTCTAAAAAACATGTTAAATAACGCCTGAAAAGATTGCAACATTGAGACTTGAGATTTAGTCCACGGAAGTACATTTTTACAGATTTTTGTGAATGAGTTTGATGTAACGCAAAATTTAAGCGAACTAAATTTTTTAAATTTCAGTATAAAGTAGACACATATGCGTGCTAATTTATCCCAAATTTCGAAGAAAATCCTTCTACTAGTTGTCAAGTTTTGCGGACTTTTGTGTAATGTACTTTAGTTCAAAAAGAAATGTTACATAAATGTGACGTAATCTCAAAAATTGAAAAAGCGGAAGGATAAGTTTTGGCATCTAAATTGAAGGTTTTTGACGTGCCCGTGTGTCATTTTTTTCTTTTTTCAATAAACGGCCGTTTTGACTAGCTACTCCTTTGGCTTAGCTAAACATAAAATTTACGAAAAATTGTCGTAACTGGCTGAAAAATATTTTCTGTGAAAATTAAAAATGATTGTTTCAAGCTATTTTAGCAAGCATTTATCTCATAATAAATTATAGTTTCCTAAATTAATATGCGTACTATAAATTATTGATTGAAAATTAATCGTAAGTTGTCAAATGTTACTGCTAAAAAACTGTCGAAAACGTTACTACCACCTTAAGTGTTTTATATACTCAGTATAGAGGAAGAGTGAGACACATGACACATCTCCAGCTTGCATGTGTTATAACGCAGCCAGATGGTATCATCGTTTTCTGCCTGACGAGCGCATGTGCTTGCGCTTTGACACAGGCAGGAAGGAGAGTGTCTCGCTCTTCGTCTGTACGAGTGAGACACTATTATTTACTCTTCGAGGTAGAGTTAACCACTGTGGTTTCCAAAAATCAAGATTTCAAGCAAAACAAAGACATGCTGTGCTGCAGGTTTGAAATTTCAACTGGGCTAAAACCATAGGTTTTGAAAATCTACGAAATTCGTAACGAATCACCAATATTTCGTAATGAAATTGTGTGCAAATCATATGCAAACATTTCAAGTCCCCGTTTCAGAGAGCCAGGACTGAATGGGGGATTGTAGCAAGAATGAATTCGATGACTTCCGTAGTGCTATTGCTGTGAGTCACTCCACCAGTTTTTTTGGTCTGTGTATGAGTTTGATAGATCGATCTTCAATACTTATAAGGAATCCGGGTTACAGGATTTTTGGTGGTATACTTTTTTCAATTTGAAAACTAATTATGTAGGTATACTATCCGAATTTTCATAATGGTGATAACGGTAAATGCAGTATAGTATATATTGTATATAGAGTTCAGTCTTCAATCGATTTTGGAGGTCAAAGTTATGTACCGGTGTTGACCATTTTGACCAAAATTTAGTTGCAAATAGCTGAAACTGTTGAATAAAGTTCACAGTTTCAAATGAGATTCAGAATGGCTGTACATAGAATTTCGACGCATGTTTTAACCCCGTCTTGTCGGATTAAGCTAATCGCCTTAATCTGTCAAAGGCGGAGCTTCTCATGTTTGGTGTCTTTTTTTTCTGGCGTGTATCAGCTCAATAACATACGATGGAACGGGTACTTTGCCGGAATCGGACGCGTCCAAAACAAGTGAGTACTGAGTAAAACGAGGTGTACCCATTACTGTTGTTTTGATACCATTTTGATACTTTCGATATAAATATGATACTTTTGGGTATTAATACTTTTGATACCGGTATCAATATTAAAATTGGTATCAAAAAGTATTATATTTAAATTATGGTATCATATTTGAATTATTTGGTATCATATTTATATCATATTTATATTTTTTCCACGTATCAAATATCAAAAGTATCTAAGTATTAGGGATGGAAGTCTGGTCTTGGTCTCGGTCTCGGTCTCGGTCAAAACCCGAGACTAGCCCAGTCTCGGTCTCGGTCTCGGTCTCGGTCTCGGTAGTCGAAAAGTCTCGGTTTGTACCCGGTCTCGGTTTTTCAAATCTGTGAAAATTTTTCCTGTGGTCCCCCCTTTGGTTTATATTTTTGGCAGGAAATTTTTTTCGGAAGTGTTCATTTCACCAAAATTTCACACTAAACGGTGAGATTCTGTCAATTTTTTCAGAAAACAACTTTACTGTGGTTGTTTAGTTTATCAGTAAACACAGTACATACACATAAATGTATGTTTATGATTTGGCTTCTATTTCATATTATTTTTCAAGTCAATCTGTGTGATTATTATTATATTTTATTCTTAGTATTAGTGTTTGGCTTGGTTAACAGCAATAGGAAACTGACCAACACCACA
>JASANF010019672.1:0-39935 GCA_030248245.1 Trissonchulus sp. WLG1_4
ACATTTTCATGCAGCACTAAATGACCGATAACCAAAACTCCCTTCAACAAAATAATGATGTGAGGCAAGGGTGGCTTTACTGGAGCCACAAATCACTATTGCAGCTTAGAGATCTGGCTATTACCGGCAATTTTTAACTGGCCACACTGTACACCTACTAAATAGGTGCCGTGATTTGGACAGCATTTGGCGATTTTACTACTGTCAGTCCGATCAGCTCAGCTGGTAGAGCAACGGACTGAAAACGGAAGGGCGGTGGTTCGATTCCACTTCGGATGTAAATTTTGTCTTTGTTCACTATTTCAGGAACATCAACTGTGATTCGATTTGAAAATTAAGCGCAAGATGGAGCCCACCTGCCCTTCCAGTCTTATTTGACACTGGAAAGTTTGTCCTTCCCGATTAACAGAAAACCTGAGATTCTGATTACAGGATCATAGCGCGCCCAGGGGCCGTAAATGTGAATAACCCTAACTGCGTATTGTGTGTGGTCAACGTCATAACGCACTAGCTTACTAAGTATGGTGGTATTATCTGCCAACATCTTGCGATCCTCGAAGTGTTTTGCTACCGACACGCGCTGATAAACAATCTTGGAAACATTGGTGCAACAGCTGTCGTATTACTGGCTACTGTATGCAAAACTTTTCACCATTTCACAGCCATGCAAACTTTCCCTTGCGTAACAATAACCAGTATTCGATACATTATCAGCTGAGATTTAAGATTAGCACGCGCGATTATTACACACGTACACATAACAATGTTTAGTTATGTTTAAATGAATATTGACACTCCGACCTCACACGATTTCTCACTCAGCAAAAAAGCTTGTTCTAGGAGCTAAAGCAACTAACACAGTGAGCAGCAGTTACATGTAAATTTAGCTTTTGTAATGGCTGCCGCGTAAAATCAGCTGCGTTTTCGATAAAAACTTTTGGTGAATAATAAATGATGCCTTACTAAAAATTTACTCTTCAAAAGAAAGGACCTTATTTCCTCGTGTACCTATGCGGAGGTAAAAACGTAGCATATTAAGTGGATATATCTACACACATATAGCAATTCTTACACATCTGAACCTGAGTGAAATAATTCTAACACATTTTCCACCCTAAGTAAAGTTTTAAGATAGATTTGTTTAAGTTGAAGAGATAGCATGAAAAAGTTCAACTGAGACAGATTTGAAAATTTTCTAATTAGCCTACTATGCATTGAGGCTACGCAAAGGTGTTGCAGGCTAATGCTATGTTAAAGAGCGGTACGCGTAAGGAGTAACTAAGACAAGACTGTAACATTAGGACCTTATTGAAAGTAAGTTTATATATACATTCGGCAGTTATAAAAAATATAGGTATGTTTAATATGGGTATTCGGCAGTTAAGAAAATCTAACAAATTAAGGGCGTGTTGCGAAAGCAGTCGATTTTGCAAGACTGTAAAACTTGTTCAATGAAATGTTAAAAATTGTTCTTTCACTATTTTGAAGATCGATCTAAAGGCAAATATTTATTCCCAGTTTCAACAAAAATTGGTACAGCATATAGTTTACAATGATGTCGCACAGTCGGAAATAACGTTTTGAAAACCTATTCACATTCCATAATATTTGTGTCACATTTATCAATTTTTCTATTTAGTTTGTTTGCAAAGACTGATAGCACATATGTTAAATGTCAATGTTACAATATGTACCATTACCATACTCTTTTCATTTCCACTTATTAGTTTATCCACACAAAATTTAGTGCAAATCGCTGCAGCGGCTGTGAGTAATACTCGTTTGAACTGTGAAGCTGTACGTAAACTGTTAAGTAGTAACAGCAATATTGATAAATTGTGAAAAATCAAAACGCTTATTTTCAAATCAAAAGAAAAACGTAGGCCTACCTTCAAATTTCATTTTTACGCGGCGGCCTCAGCCGCCGCGTATATACTATATTGCAATTTCGTGTTTAGCATGTATCTCCGCTCACTGTGTAAATTTACCTTGAGCAATGTGGTAGGTCACAAAAATACACTAGATGTGTGGGTGTGTGTTGTACTGTGTGTGCTCAGGCTACGTGCGTTGGCAAATGTACTGTGTGCAGTGATCTAGCCATCAGCGCTTGTGCATAGCAATAATGAATCGAATGAATTTACGTACACATAGCCTATTGTTTCTTTCACAAAGCGTTCAGTAGGGTGTTTCGTCTGCGAATGTAACACACTGCATTTGACGGGATATTTAACCATCAGATCGTATTATGGTTTACAACGCACAGCGATAGCGTTTTTTGTCTCAACTTAGATCCTGCAAGACGTATTTAACCATTTATGCTTTAACTAAAGCAGATTTAGATAACATTTTGGCTATTTGTCATAGTGTGTTCAAATATTTTGTGAATATTATACACCTGTTTTTGCAGTCATGAAAAGTAGCGGCGAATTTGTTATGTTGAAAAATTGAATTTAGTGAAATTATGAAAAGTTATGAAAGTTTGTTGGAATATCTTGGAAAGCAAAACTCAGCTAGGAAAGAATGCTGCAGCTTGACATGTTGAAATGTTGCGTTAAAAAAATTTGGTGCCGCGTTTTATATTCGAAGAATATCGTCGGCATGCAAAAGCATATCGCATCGAACTCAATCTAAATTTAATTTATCTTTACTCGCAAAACGTGCTTGTTGTTATTTGTAACAAAAGGTTGTGCGTCGACATAATAAATGTACCTCGCAAGCTGGCCAATCTGATATCTACTAGCTTGTTTTGTTGATCTTTTATGTCCCCATTGCGTGATGTCTGGCTTACAATTGGCGATAGGTCCAAGATATTTGTCAATAGTGGTAGTCTGGTGTCTGGCAGTAATTATTTGATACCAGACAGCGTTGGAATAGCTTCTTAGTGAACATACTATTTTAAAACAAAAAGCTCTTTTTTGCAACCTGAGAGCAAAACTGCTTTGGCGACAGTACCAGTTTAATACCGAAATGCCAATTGCAAGCCCAAGCAGATGACTACTGAGTACTGACTTACTGAGTTTCAGAAGAGCTCTAAATTTGCCTAATTTTTGGGCAACCTTTTATTTGCCACCCAAATGCGCTAAAAATAAAGTTTTTAAATCAAATTTTCAAAAAGCCTACGCAACCAAAACCAACACTCGAAGGTACGTGGAGTCAAAAAACTTGACAAGAGTAGAAGCGCAGGAGCCGAAAATTAAGTTTGAGAATTTTCAGTTGAAAATTTAATTTTTTTTGCTAACGACCTTGGCAGCCTTTCTATATTAGATAAAGTCTGAGGTGCTAAAAAATACTTCAAAACTTGTTTTGGATTTCGAATTGATAGTTAATCTACAACAATTGTCAGTCGAATTTGTGAACATGCTTTTGCTTTTTTAAGGATCTTGTTTAGTCTATGTGATGAAATTAGATTTGTCCTAAAAATAAAGTATGTAAAACCATGGCAATTTTTCTTTTTTGGAAAGCTTATATCAAAACAAAATACTTCAGATTCAGTTTTTGATTATGAATGTTTTCTGGAAGAAGTCTTGACTTATCTTTTTTAAAAAAGTCTTATATTACAAAATTTAAACGCCATTGAATTACTAAATATTGATAACTTTCCTGACCTTAATTAAAGAGAAAACTGAAAATCAAGCGACTGTGTAAGTTAGGCACGTGCACCTATGTACCTACCTAGTCAAACCGGAACAAAACTTCAGAAGCCGTCACTACTGCTAGTATGTACATTTGTGTTTAAAATTACTATTTATTAAATATTAATTGTTATTATTATTAATTGGAATACCTATTGTTGATCTACCTAATAATGTTGTTAGTGGTAGTTTTATTGTTTTTTTGGCGAAATAAACCTACGATTGTTGCATTACCATAACTGGTTTGTCACTTATTCGGTGTTTGCACGTTGTGTTAATTTTCCTACCAGAGAAATTAGAAAAATGAAATGCGCTATTCTGATGCTCATTCTTTAAGTGTCCATGTACCTAGACTAGCATATAGCAGACTTACTAAATCCCTGTTTCTTATTTCTTTGGCAAAAACCGAAAAAGCATTGCGTAAGGAACCAAATGCAGAAGTGGACAAACTTAACTGAAGACCAAAGGTAGGCCTGCAAACTTTAGCTCACAGATGAAATTCTCAAGGCCTAAAATGTTTACATTGGGAAACCATTAGCGAAGCAAACTCTCAACCAGCCGAACCTGCTGCAAGGGAGTTTCCAGTTTGGAAATAAACCTAGGTTTAACCACCGCTGTCATGTATTCGTGCAAGGAAAGGGTCAAATCCTGATGGTTATTTTTCATTAATTAATACCTACTAGGTTAGAACGACACCATGATGACCGAAGGTTTCAAGTTTAACGTAGAACATGATATGAGCATATTTCACATTCCTACTGCGTAGGTTAAAAATTAAAAGTTTATGGTTTAACGCAGTTGAAAAATTTCAATAATTTGGGTTACGGTTTAAGGATTCACCCAATCAGCTGTCACTTGTATGTAGGCGGAGCTTCTGCATTAACCAATCAGTATGCAAACTCAGCGTGAGCAGCATTGCCAGCCAGCACGCGACGGCTGAAGCACAAACATCATCACACATGGCACTTGTGCCGTGGAAAATTTCACAGCAGCAATATGACGAAGCCTGTTTGCAACAATGACTTTAAGATTGCTTATCAGCAAACTTGAACAATGTGAATTCTCCGCAGAAACCATCGAGAAACTGGTCAAAAACTAGAAAAAGAGCTTTCGCATTCAAAAATGGAACGCTAGTTATGGCCGGGACTGTAAATAAAAAATTGGCGGTACTTTCAAAAATATTTAAAACTATCAACTACATATCTCACTTTGGGCCTATTCCTTTACGGGATTAAACGGACTGGACCTACATATTTTAGTCCGAGGTTTTGGAATGACAAATCGGACTAAACGGACTAAAAAGAGTTAAAATAAGTCAGCGGCTTAATTTTAGTCTGACCCCATTCCAAAACTACCACTGGATTAAACGGATTTAACATGCACGCTTAACATTAGCGTGCGTAGTTAAGTCCGTTTAGTCAGATTAAAAAGCAGCGCAGTAAAAGTTAAGTCCGTTTTATCCGGAGGTTTTGGAATGACATTTTTAAGCAGAATTTTTAAACCGTTTAGTCCGATTACAATTAACCGTTTAATCCGGTAAAGGAATACATAGGCCCTCTGACTCCAATCACTACACAAGACTCGCCGAAAGACCACACAATCAAATCTCTTTTAATCGGCAGCAGGAGCACACCAACACTACAAATTCAGCACAAATCTGAATCAGCGTGAAAACAGAGAGAGTAGGCTAATAGTAACAAAAGTAAGTTATCAAATCATGACTCATGAGAAGTACGGAAAAACCACACCTAGTCAAAACACCACAAAAGTAGTGCTATTTATATGCGAAACCGGAAACCTAACCTTGGGGCTCTTGCAATTTAGGCTGTTCGGCGCGGGCTCAAGAGGTAGAACTGAACCCAGATGGAATGCGGTCTAACCGGTGAAAACAGGGGCAAATCACTTTAAATCGCTCAGAATCTGCCCTCCCTAGGTCCGGCCACAGACACGGAGTCACCAACACGACTTACAAGGCCCTCTCATAGTTTAATAGTTTAATAGTAATATGTAGTTTAATAGTTGAAGCACGTAGCCACCACAAAGGCCCAAAAGAAAGGCTAAAACAACCGGTTAAAATTCAAGTTTTTATTGCAGGAAATTAATAAAATATTTGTAACAAATAGAAAACAAATAAATACCTAGCTCAAAATATCAATTTAGCTCAGGGACAGTGGAGACCTAGTCCTAATCGACACATGGCACCTCATTACATGCCTATCCCCTGTTCAAAGCGCCGGTGCCACCCCTCACTTTTGTCGTCGTCGTGGATAATGAGCCAGGCCACACGGAGGGAGAATCAATTTATATCAAATTCAGCTCAAACTGGCTGAGCTGCTCTCCTTTGAAATTCAATTTAGAAAATATGAAAACAATTAAAAAAATAACTATTTTTAGTTAAATTTTTTTGAACCGTAACTTTTAGATGTGAATTGTAACTTGAGAAATGAATGAATTTGGTAGTACCTACTGCTTGCGGACACGGACAAATGTTACGGACTCTTTCGGAATAGTATGAATTAGCTTTTTACGCGGCCCCTGAAGGGGCCGCGTATATACTATATTCAGAATTTCAAAGTCCTACGTTAATCTGGGTAGGTCGAAATTCTAGTGTTACATATTTAACACTAGAAGGGCAGGTACCTCGCCACACTGCCACACATCGCGCAAAGAACAACTTGGCGGAGCTTGGAAGTTGGAACGAGCTGTTATAGAATGCAAACAAAATAAGGGTGGCAGAATCGATCCTCCCCCACTCTGATCCGTAACCAGAAGCTCGGCAAATGCACAGCATACTACCATTTGAGCCAACTGGGATACGGATTGCTATGAATTCGCATATAGCTGATCAAATACATACACGTTGAATGAAGCAATAAGCGAAAGCGACATGCAAAAAGTTTTGCCTGAGTGCAATAAACAGTTTTTTGTTGCAGGTTAATAAACTAATAATTAACTGGATTGAACTTTTTGAATTGACTGTCTACAATTTACAATCTTCTGTTTGAAACAATTCGTGATTTGTCACCCAACCCCAAGCCTTGAAGATACAGTTTAGATGATACTTGAAGATACTGTACATAAGTCGAAATTACCAGCTCTCACTCAGCAGAAGAGCTTGTTAAGAGTATGTTTGTTGTCTAAAACACACCATACTCTTGCCATATTAGACCTAAATCAAGCAATGATAGCGCGAAAATACCAAACCGCCGAAGTTGTTGGCAGCTAATTGAATCCGCTTCACGAGTCAGTAACTGCACCGAAAAAAGTGGTTTGTATCATCATAAATGGCTAAATAAATAAGATCCGTCTTCGATCAACTATATGCACTGATTGGTACTGATTACTATTTCGGCAGTCACTGCTTAATTCTATTTAAAGTATTTATATACAAGTAAGTTACATAAGTAACACTATCTCTACTGTTACTTTCATTTTTATTACTTTTTTCAGTTTGTTTTAAGCGAGCCAACAGTCAGATTCAAATAAATGTACTATGCCTCGAAACAAATTGACTGAAGTTACAAACGGAGTAAGCTGTCTGTAAAGCTGATATCCGGTGTACTAGAAATACGGACCAACAGTACTGAAAATTCGGAAGGAGAAGGGAGGTTCGAAAGTAACAAACTTGACCCGCCACAACTTAAACCTAATCTCTACAAAAGGTGACAGTCAAAAGCTTCAGATTTTATTATAAAACTACAGGACATTCTGCAATTATCAATTAAGATAGGGAATCAAGAATACAAAATCATTACTAAGCATTGCATTGATTAATCAACGATAATTAAAATTAGAATTACGATTCTAATGTAATTCTAAAATATATAGCTTTTCGTTTTATATTTCATGTTTACAATTATTTAGTTTGTACAACTCAATAAAAATTTTAAACTAAAAACCAATACTAATACGTGTATAATCAATGTTATTTAATCTTTGATCATAAAAAATACAGCAGATAGATTACAATATTTACAAAATTAATTGACTAGCTTACATACAATGGCTTAAGACTTACACAAGTATGCAGTATCTGGCCGTATAAAATATATATTTGAGTTTTCCCTTAAACAGTAATTTGTAAAAAAACTAGATTTCAGGTAACTTGCAGTTTAATCAACATATAAAAACTAAAATTTCGAAATAAAGTAGTCCAATTAGATCGTTGTGATTTCAATGGAGAAAATGAACACAATTACTGCATAAACTTAAAAAATAAATATTCCACAACAAAACAATTACAAAATCGAATCGTGACGTTACCAAAAAGTGCATAGCAATTTGTGTATGTTGCAAAACGAGACAGTGCTGAAACCAACAAAAGAACAAACCAAAAATGGGTAAACGTTTTCAGCTTCGAACAATCAAATTTAACTTCAGCAGCACTTTTATGACGTTTCATTTCGGTGAAGAATGAAAAATGAAAACACGAATACCGAAAATTTATGAAAGACTTATGCAAAAATATTAACTTATAAATGATATAATTAAATGTATTATACTATCCTTATTTTCATAAAAACATAACGATCATCCCTTTGGAACGGAAAATGTTAGAAAGTTGCTTTTTGCACCACCAGATGCGCAACAAAATTTTGCCATTGCACAGATTTATAATTTTTAAAAAATTTTCAATTAACGTTAGCTTTACGCATTATCAGCGCTTTAAAGATAATATCAGTCCATTACAATTACTTTGAAAAAGATTTGATGCACTACTAGCATCCTACTCACAAGTTCAATGTTTACATTGAGCAATTACACGTGTCCTTGCTCCATGTAAACATTGAACTTGTGAGTTGTAAACATTGAACTTGTGAGTACGATGCTAGTAGTGCATCAAATCTTTTTTAAAATCCTTTTTGCAATAGGATGGTAATTTTTCGAACCTGCCAAATTACTTCTATTTACCTCCCTCACTAGCATTTCATAGTTCTTGCAAATTCCTCCCTAGTGACCTTTACTGTAATGTAAATACGGCTGGCTTGTGACACATGAATACAGACTAACACACACACTTAATGACCTTAAGGGGGGCTACCTGAATAAGTGAAAATTTTCGGTTCTCCGATTCGCTTCAAATTTGCACACAATGTAGCCCCAGGGAGGGCGCATCGCAGATGTAACAAATTGGAACAAATGCTTTTGCCAATTTTTTACTAGGGGCTACCAAAATTTCAATTGTACGTGTAAATCATACGCGCAAAAAAAAAGTTTTTTGTGCTCACAAAGCGTTCATTTACTCGAAATTTTTGTTAATACTGACGAAGCTGATTTTTACATGATTCGATAGCCTAACGTCATATCTCAACCTCTATGATCCTTTTTTTTAAATTTTTGCCCACTTTTATTTTTGATTTGGTAGCCCCCCCTTAACAGACTATTTTAGTGAGTATTCAAAATAGTACCATACTAATAACATGAAAGAGTAAATTTATTGACAAAGTATCTAATTTACACCTATTCAAAACTTCAAAGCAGAACTCGTTCTCTTAGGTTGACTGATATGTCACTTACGTCGTTTACAGAAACACATTGCAATTTTATGCAGTCATCACACACTACATCACACAACAAGTAAAAGTTTACTGCAAAAGTAGTTTAGTAAGTGAGAAGTTAGAAGGGTTAACGTTTGACAACATTAGGCCTGTTGCGCATTAAAAACTAATCGCAAACAAAAAGTACGTATTAATGAGAAGAGCTTGACACTCTTCATATTATGCCTTGGGACAGTCGTCCATGGTGAGGTCTGAGTGTCACAATTCCAGGGGAAATATCAAACGCGGCCATTTTATGTGGACAAAATTATATGAAATCCTGTTATGCATTTGCACAGATTTACTGCTTAGCCGTTCCAAATTCTCTCATACAAAAATTGATAAACGCGCTCTAATTTAAAAGTAGAGAACCGCGTCTGTTGATTAAAGAGTTTCGTAACTCAGTTGCTGTATCTATATTCCAAAGGAAATAAAACGCGAAACAACACTGCGTTCATAAGCTACATGAGTACAGATTAGGGTTACATAGATGACAAAACTCATAAAATTTGTTTTTAGTACTATTTAAAAAAGCAACTATTGGGCAAAAAAATGTGCAAAAAAACTGCCAATAAAAAGTTAAAAAATAAAGCCTGAATTTTAAAAAAGAGCCGAAACCTGGAATCGAACCAGGTGCCTTTAGATCTGTAGTCTAACGCTCTATCAACTAAGCTATTCCGACTTGTACTTTCTTCACTTAGAGTCTGTAACTATTGATAACTGATAAATAGTATGTAGCGTGAGATAACAAATAGTTTGATGTCTCAACCTGATTTCCAGAGATAATCATTGGTAAACCATTATTTTTTAAAGCGTATAAAATTCTTGTGAAAAGGAAGTCTTGTGTCACAATGTGTGCTAAGTGATCATTGCTAAAAGCACGATTCCCCTGCACGGTGCCAATAAATTCAATCTACCAGTTATTGATAGTGACAGTCACGAATCGGTGGCTCAGATAGTAGAGTTTCTGATTATTAATCTGATAACTGACGGTTCGATTCCTGCTCCGTTTTTTTGAAGCTTCAATTTCATCAGTTTAAGATGGATTTAAAGCACTGTTACTATATGTATATAACTGCTTATATAGGTAATGCATATACATGGCGTTATTAGTAGTCTTATGACCGGCACATTACTACAGCAACGGTAAGAGCAAACACACGCACACAACACAAAAGGTAGGCATGCTGTCAGGTAAGTGTGTGTAATTTACAGATTCTGCAAATCCTATACAAACCAAGTATAAAGTACCTGTTGCGCTGTGGCGCAACAGGAAAAACAGGGGGGATCGTACAACTATAATCTTCTAACAGTGGTTTAAATTGAGAATTCGAATAATTAATGTTTTCGTTGGTGCCTGGTGGTGACATTTGAGTCTCATTCCTTGACATTTCAGTTTCATTCCATTTTGTAATTTTTACAATTTGAGCGGACACGTAGTCAGCCGTCTACATCAATTGAGTGCAGACTAACAAAGGTCACACAAAGGTCACTTGGGAGGAACTTGCAAGTACTTTCTAATATTAATGAGGAAGGTAAATGGAAGTAATTTGGCAGGTACCAATAATAATTTTCCTTTGCAATATTGCATAAGATGAAGTCGCTTCACAAAAATTCACATGGATAAGTTTTCATCAATATTAAATGACTTCATGCTGTGCATCTGGTCAACCTAGTCTAAACTAGACGCACTAGACTTGTATAACTTATAAATTTCATAAAAAAATTCTAATACATTTGATAAGGGCTCGTTACCAACACAAAACATATGAATACGTTATCAGATCATAAATACAATGCCTGATTAATTGCATGATTATTAAGTAAAGTAATAGCCGGCAAGTTTTAAAGCAGTTCACGATAATACAGTACAGCAAAACTGATAGACACCAGACATAGGCAGTGGCAGATGCAATAGAGAATCATGGACAAATTCTGTGATGCTAAAAGCCAGGATCATACTTGTCCTTAAGTATAAACTCAAAAAGGTGATGAGTGAGTGAGTGAGTGATCTGTGAAACTTATTAAAATCTCAAACTGGTAGGTAAATACACATGGCCAAATATGAACAAGGCTGTCACATTTTTGTTTGTCTGTAAATAGCTTCAGTAGATACGTGTTTTATTGTACTCTTTAGTTGTGCATGTTTACAATAAGATCAGCAAAAAATGAAAAATATTCTAAAGAATCGGTATATAGTAGTGAATTAATTTTCATATAAGAAAATTTCGGAGAGCTTTCGTACAAAATATGAACTGAGCAACAGAGCATAAACTATACACAGAATAAAAATCGATAGAATCAAGCGAACACAAAAATAAACAAGGCTAAAATAGATCACACAAAATCAATGGTAAGTATACATTCAACAAAAATCACAATTCTCAATCGATAGTGCAATAATACATGAAATTTAATTTTTAATTAATATCTTACACTTGCTGAAAATTACGTCAACCATTAAAAACTCAAAGTATTCCCAATACATATCCAAATCTGGAATCAAATTAAAAATAAAAATAATAATTAAATACTGGCCAATTGTTAACCTAAACACAATAATACGCATTCATATTACACAAGCTATACATACCGGTCATGTGAAAACAAGAGAACACACGTGAAAATAGTTGTTCATATTGTAATATTTTAAATAATTTGAAAAATTAATTTACTGCATATCTTATCTGAGATAACGAGCACTGACAAATCGCACATTACTCAGGTCATGAATCAGTCTACACGAATGGCTGGTGGGGTCACGTTTGAGTTTCGGCGTAAAGCCGCTAATTTGGCTAGAACTACGCAACTGCTCTAGTTGCGCCTCAGTCCACGGGTTGCGCGTAGGTGCGCCAAAGTTAGCCAGTTGCGCTTCAAGCGCCCACGCCCCTGCTGTGACACGTTCTTGTGCGTCAGACGCCAAATGACGTAACGTCTCCGCCACTGAGCTATCATACAGTATAAACAGCGTAGCGTGACGCGATTCCAGCTTTAAACCTGTTGCGCCACCGCGCACTAGCAGACTAATGTTACTAGTGGCTGAGAGACTGAGTTGCGCCTCCCGTTCAAGACCGAGGGCGGTCAGATCTGTCTGCAGCTGGCTGCCAGGCGACTTTAAGAAATAGTGCTGACTTCGGTAGGTCTTAAGACGGTCGTCGGTCTGAATCGGTCCACAGTCTAACAACTGCGTATTGTTCAGCAACAGCCGGAGAGCGTCCTGAACGGCGCGATCGGCGAATTGCGTCAGACGCAACTGCACTTTGTTCGAATTGTTCCCAATGGTGATGCCCAGACTATAGGGGGGCTCTAGGGTGGACCAAAGTGGACCCCCCGAAAAAGCGGAGGGCTGAGGCAGCAAACGTGAGGGCGCAACACTTAGAATGTTTCGAAATTTGGCCAATCGCTTCGCCAGATTGCATTCTGAGCCAAGAAGAAATTGGCCAGTGCCTGGTGCCGAACAGAGATCCTTGAGACCAGGGGGTGCCTGGGTGAGATAAGGTGCCAGGTGGTTCAGATCATAACCGCTACGGCTCAGGAGAAGTGAGACGTCTAAAATAAAATTAAAATATAAATCTAAAATAAATTTCATCAATCAGATTAACCAATCAAAAACGTATTCAAATTAGTTCTAGGAATGGGCCGCTCAGCAATTGGGCAACAACGATTTTAATTTAAATAAAAAGATCTTATACACAAATAGTTACATAATTAATGAAAACAATTTGGACATTAAATTAAATGACAAGTATTGGCAATTAGGGTGTGTGTAATTTAACAGTCTCAGTTAACTTTTCAAAAATAACACCAGTAATTTCTATTTTTTAAATTAGCAAAGCTGAAATACGCGATGAGTGATGCTAGATAAAAATGGCTGCTAACGCTAACATGCTATACTTGAGACAAAAACATTCAGTAATTCTGTAATAAAAACTAAATTCACTGTATATGAAACCTACCCAGACTAAATTCCTCCCGTTCCGGCATTCGGATCGGATTAGAGAACGGAAATCGATAGATGAGATTACTGATCACTTCCGGTCGATACGGATCAATGTGATCAAAAATATCCGCTGCAGAATATGATAGCCAGACTCCAGTTTCGGGGTCATAAGGTCGCTGATTGGCTCCGACAAGAACCACGCCCAAATCTGGGTCTTGGAAAAATCCCTGATGTCCAATCGGAAACCAGAGATCTGGATTGGAATCGCTTAGGACGGATCCAAAAGGACTGTAGCGAATTGTACGCGCGTGATTGCCGTCGCTCGAGAAAGCGGAAATGGGCGTTCCGTCAGACAAGGTGATTACGGCATAATATTGGCCGTCTTTCTCGATGGAAATCAGTCGATCAAAATTATCATAGTAAAACACTGAGATCAGGCTTGAGCTAGATTCAATCATATGTGTGATCAGATTGGGTTTGCTCAGCAGGGCGTACACGTATTGCTGCACGCGCACGCTCGAATCAGCGTGCAAATTGCCAATCTCTCTGGCAACCAGACGATTTTGATGATCATAGAAATAGGCGATTCTCACACTCTCTCCCTGCACCGCCACCAAACGGCCAAACGAGTCGTACGAGAAGCCATAGAGTCCTTTTCGAATCATAAATCCCTTGCTGTCCCACAGATAGTCCACCCCGTTGACCCCTCTACCAACTGTACCCCTGATGGGGTCGTATATTTGGCTATTGTTGTTCATCTCGCTAAGTCTGCCGTCCGCGTCATAGCTGTAGCGCCACTCAGCTTCATGTGGGCCTGACTCTGTCGCTTGCGTCAGCGTCAAACCATCATACTCGAATTCTTGCGTCGTCTTATCCGACAAAATGGTGGTTTCTAGCTTAACGATTTGATCCTGACCCCCGTAGCTATAGGTCACCTCACAAACCGTACGCCCCCTCACCGTGTAGACGTCACGCGTCAACCGCTGACTGACGTCAAAGTATCGTTCGAAAACCATTCGATCGGACAAAATACGCCACTTCCCGTTGGCCGCAAAGTGTTGGAATTGGAAAATGTTGTTCAGACTAGCCAGGTGACCCTTCACGGGGTCAAAGGTCAGACTATAGGGCTGCAGGGTGACCTCGTCAATGGCTAGCTGCACTGAGGCCAGACGCAGGTTGACGTCATAATGGGCGCCCATGTGAACGTGACACTCCATGGCGCTGTGACGTCGTTTCTCCACCACTTGCGCCACCTGACGCCCCTGATACTGCAGCTCCACAATCATGGCAAAATCGTCCGTTTGTTGCAATTGCACACTTCTCAGCTGTCCCGTGGCATTGCTATCGTATAGGCGACTTTCCTCACGAGCGTGCCCGTACAGCGTACGCTGTAGCAGGCGTGTGCTAGGATCGTACAGAAAGTGCAGCTGATGCGAGGCAGCAGGGAAGTAGACGCTCAGTAGACGCCCGTCGTGGCTTCTAGACTCTAGTGCTGGCGTCAGCATCTGAGGGCTGGAGAAGGATCGTATCTGACGACCGATATCGAGTTGCTGAGCAAAGGCGGTCTCCAGGCCAGTGGGGGTTCGCATTTGAGCCAGAGCCACGTGTGAGTCATACGTCAGCTGGAAAACACTGGAGTCGGAGAGTTTCACACGAGCTGGCTGAAACAATACAAAAGTTACAATATTATCAAGAGTACATAATGGCGTCTCACTCTAGATAGAAGAAGAGTGAGACACTCTCCAGCCTGCCTGTGTTCTAACAAAGGCAGATGCGCTGGTCGTTTTCAGGCTACATGTTGACAGTTTGTGCAACATGTGACTGGCCAATCAGAAGCGAGCTCCTATTCTCTGATTGGCCAGACGCCTGTGCACGTGTCCAATCATAGAACGGGATAGGGATAAAAGGTTAATAACTCATTATTCATTTATAGTCTGCTTGCAAAAACATTACAAAAGGTTTGCAAATACCTTTGGGGATATTTTGGCAAACTTTCAGCGAAATTAATTGACAAACTTTTAAGAAAAGTTTATATCTCAAAAGTTTCTCAATCAATTTTGCTGAAAGTTTGCCAAAATATCCCTAAAGGTATTTGCAAACCTTTTTTTAATGTTTTTGCAAGCAGACTATGAATAAATAATGAGTTATTAAGCTTTTATCCCTATCTTAATGCTTATCTACGCATCAGCGATTATATACTAAAGTGTGTTACGCAGAGAATCTACGCGCTGATTGGCCACCCACATGTTGCACAGAATGTCAACATGTAGTCTGAAAACGACCAGCGCATCTGCCTGTGCTAGAACACAGGCATGCTGGAGAGTGTCTCACTCTTCTATATGGAGTCAGACGCTATTATGTACTCTTGATATTATTAACCAGAATGATTTTTATTACTAATAAATTTTAATTAAATTTAAGTACAAAAAATAGAATATAATAAACAATACAGTCTCAAAGTTAACTTAAATGAATTTTATTTTAATAACAATAGAATAGATGAGAAAAAATAGAATCAAAATATACGTTCTTTACGTACTTATAGTTTTTTGTGCTAAATCGAAATCAAACCGAAAAATTTCCAATCAACATTTAAACAAGAGCTCTTGAAACTTGCTCATTCTCACAGGACCATCATATTATATGCTGCACTGTTTGGAAATCATGGTACCGCATTCTTAGAAAAGTGCCGGATATACTTGCGCCAAAAAACTGCATATCACAATATTACTCAAGTAAAAACCAAACTATCTACCCAATGCTGGTTTTGCTGGTATCCGAAGGTCCTCTCATTGTCCGGGCCCCCCCAGAGCCATGCGACCACCCGCCCCTCCTTGTCGTATCGGTACTGTCGCTGCACATTGGCCACCCTCCACTCCGTCAGTCGGCCCAGCGGGTCATACTGTAGATTCAGCGTGGCCAGCGAGGAGCCATCACCCCAGCGAACGCTGCTCATCAGGCCTGCAATCGCATACGAATATTAGTCTTATTTAGTTATTCCTATTCTTATTTCTATTACTCGTTTTCTTATTCAATTATTCTTATTCTGTTATTTCTATTCTTATTTCATTTTTCCTATTCTTATTTTATTATTCCTATTCTTATTCAATTATTCCTATTGCTATTCCATTATTCCTATTCTTAGTCCATTATTCCTATTCTTATGCAATTATTGCTAGTCTTATTCCCTTATTCCTAATCTTATTCCAATATTCCTATTCTTATTCTATTATTCCGATTCGTCAATTTCTCAATCTCTTCGCAGATGATTATGCGCACTTCAAGATTTGTACTCCATTTCCAATAATTTTATTCTTATTGGACTATCTTAGTCTTGATCTTGATTTGTTCGTTCAAGACCCTTTCCAGGGAGCTTCAGAGTAGACTAAGCTTTAATTCATGACAGACGATAAATGATGACGCAACAAAAAAGGAATGACATACCGCCATGGTTATAAATGACGTCGCAAATTTTCTCATTGTTCTGGTCGTATATTGTGTCAGTATTTTTCAATCGGTCAAACTCCACCGCAAACGCGTTCACTCCGTTCACCTGAAAAGCGAAAAAACAAAAATAAAAACAACAATACGTATGTTATGCAAAAAATCAAAGATAAAAAATAAATCACCACAATATGAAACAGAAAAGAAGATTAAAATTTAAAAATAGTGAACAAATTCCGTTGTTTATTAAATAAGTTGAACATTAATCCTAACTACAAATATTTGTTTATTTCTCCGGTGGGACCCATCTCAGTCTCTTGAAAGTTGAGTATTACTTGCGATCAATTTATTAAAATTAATTAAGAAATAATTCTTTAAGAATACACGAATAAACACACATGCTTGAGACTAAAACTATGGGAAAACTATATATGAATTCTACAATAACAAACTAACGACTAAACTGAGTCTTTTAGACAAGAAAATCATTAGGCAATGCAAGTACACACAACCATTTTTTATTACTCATGATTCGTGTTTTAAAAATGCAACACAACGTTTTCCTATGTTCATGCCACTTTTGTGATAAGAAAGGATAATATTTCAGTTTATTTCGTGTTTCACAGTATAGTCATTAGTCTGTAATTTGTAATCAATTAAATTGTAAAAATCTGAACATAAATTAGTTGATTAATAACTAATCTAGCAAAGTACGACTAGAGCAAGGCAGGGTTAGTTGACAGGATGCAGCAAGTATATAATATCGAAATGGCACTTCATTCTTGTTAGCAAGAGTACATATTATTAATGCTACACAAGAAGACACTATTCATGTACTCCTGATGTTAGTTGAAGACAAATAATGATGCAAGGACACCAATTGGGGGTTCCTATGAAGAGCAAGCTGATTAAAAAAATTAGGATATGAAAAAGCAGCTGTATTAAAGATGATTTTTTAGACAATAAAAATTTCTAAAACATAAAAAACTATATATATTTCAAAAATAGCAAACTAGTCAAGGTTGAATATTTTTTAATTTTTGAGATATCGGAGACTGGAGTCTCTTATTTAAAGGTCAAAAATTTTCACAGGGTTTCGATAGTTGAATCAAGGGAATGACGTCTGAATAAGAAGAGAATGTTTCTGAATCAGACGTAATTAATCTGAATCATATGCAACTCGTTAAAATGCAGTCACACTGACATTACCTCTTGGAAACTGACTGAATCTTGTTTGAAAAAAACTACTCTAGTGGTATACGGCTTGGAAATTGACTGATTTTTTGCAAAAAAATAACTCTAGGGATATGGGAAAACGCAACACAGCAAGCAGTGTCAAACCAGACAGCAGTCTGTTGCGTTCCGGGCGCAATTGCTCCAGTCGTACCCTGCCTTTGCGTCCAACCTGAACAATTTTTCGAGACCCATGCTCTTCGCTGGCGGCAAAGTGACGCCGCAAAGCTGATGCATCTTCGGCTGGCTTCGGCTTCTGACGCCTGAGATACAGACGCCACTCCATTTTCTGGCTTAGCGCAGGCCGGGCCGGGTCTCCGGTGGGGGGCACCAGGATTTTGCGGCGCATCACTGTGCTCTGGAAATGATCCAGCAGGCTGTGCGGGCGCAGGGAATACTGGATGGCCAGGGCGGTCGAGTCCAGAACCTGCACGCCGCCATCATTGGCGGGCTGGTCAAGCGACGACAGGAAAACTGATCGATCTTCCAGGCCTTCAATATTATTTCCAACTACAATACTATAGTCTAGATGATTTTGTTACAATATTATTAGTAAAATGATAATCAGGGACCAATTGCATAAAGATTTCAACGGCCGTTGAAGATCTTGAATAATAGTGAAGTGGTGCGACTTCAGCAGAGAAAAATTTAGATGTTTTTGCTTGTTTGACAATTTTCGAGCTCGATTATGTCTAATGCAGCAGTATAATTTTCAGGAACAATACAAGCAGTGTGTAACAGTTAGTTTAACATAAGATTAATTCCTAGTAATAATTGTACTTAAGTTAAAACAGTACAAAATGACACTAAAAGCCAACAGAAGATTAATGCAATATAAAAAAATTAGACTTACCAATTTGTGAGAGAACATTATGCGGTGCAACTTGATATTTGGCCAATGTTCGATTATCGCTGGCCAATACATCAATATGCAAATGAGAATGATATATGCTAGTTTTCAGATTGAAGATTTCGCCAGTGGGTGTGGTAACACTCTGCACATGTCCCATTCGGTCATAGTCGTAAAAGTAGGTTCCAACATTAGACTGAAGCATAGAGGTCAACAGGCCGGAATTAGTTTCATACTCTAGTCGGAATTCGGCACCATTGGGACCCAGAAATTTATTCAGCAGCTGATATGGGCCAAAACTGCTCAAATGAAGGGTTGACTTTTGCCCATTTACGCTTTCAATCTGAACAGTTTGGGAGCTACGTCTAGCAATGTAGACTTTATATCCGCCCCGACCAGTAACATGAATCAATTTCCCATAGCTCGTGTCAATATGGTAGGTGAAGTTGAGCAGAAATTGATCGGAAATCAGATCTTTTGTGGCAATGTGGTGACCATAGCGATTGAAAATATACATCTCCTGTGCCTCTGCGTCCACTATTTCAAACCGACGGGTCTGCGGGTCGAGTCTAGGCCGGGCCTCTTCGATGGAGCGAATTTTCAAATTCCCCTGATCGGCCACAAACACCGTTCGGCCATCCGGGCTAACGGCCAGCGAAACTGGGTGATAAAAGCGGGCCTGACCGGCCAAACTGAAATCTGGGTCGTCGCAGGGGCAATTCTGGCGATCGCAGTCGCATTTGGAGGTCCGGCCTGCGAAATTGGCCAGAATTTGTTCGACTGGGTCCCAGATTCGAATCCGGTTGATGCGTTTTCGATCTGTTTCGGCCAAAAACACGTGACCGTCTGGGCCGATGGCCAGACCACTGACACCACTGAGCAGTTGGGGCCGAATGGAGGTGGAGGGTGATTGGCCAGATTGATCAGAGGTCGATTTGGATTGGCTGGAATTGCCTAGGTCGAGTCGCGAGCAATGACTCGGGGCCCCCAAGAGGATTTCCACTCGCTCGATTGAACTTATACGAAACACGATGTTGTTGTCCACAAACAGAACATGATCGGTTAGCGGATCCACAGCCAAATGAGTGGGCCAATGCAGATGCAGCTGAAATATTAATGATTAAATAAAACATATAGTAAAGTTAAAACATAAGTCAAAATGAATTATTATACATACAAATGTCAGTAAATAAGATGAAAACTATTAAATAACAATTCAGATGTTTTGCCAATAGAGGTTAGCAAAATAAATTTTTAATTTTTAATATATTGCTAATATGAAGCTAAAACTGGTACAGTGTCCTTCGTTTTCTATACTAGGCAGAAAGTATAGAAAAGGTAGACTTCAATATATAATTAGATGAAAATATTCCAAAAAAATCCAGCAGCCAGAATAGAAGAGAAGACGATGAAAATATCTATTGGTACCAGGGTTTTTTTTTCAAACCGGCCAATGCTCAATTTGTGCTCATTTTTAAATTTCGATGCTCATTTTTAAGGTCGAATGCTCAAAATTTTGTTAACGTTTTTTCGCCGTGTTGCATTGTCAAAACATTACACCAAAACGTATGCAGTCTTTTGCTTACAAATTCTCCTTTGTCAACCGGAGAAAAGGGGGGGGCTACACCATTTTTTTAAAAGGACAATTTATGGGGGTTAAGGCCGATCTGGGGTGACGTAAACTGTTCTAAATAAATAAAAAATAAAAAATAAAAAATAAAAATAAATATAAATATTTTAACGGGAAGGACTGTTCCCGCAAAAAAAATTGGGGGATGACCATTCGATTTCTTGTAATAGGTTAAAATGCACTTCTTCGCAGTTTTAATACTAAATCGCAGTACTATCTTTTTCGCAGTTTTAATACTAAATTCGCAGTAGAACCGCAAAAGCTACATCTTTGCGGGGAACTGGATTACTGGAGGCAGCAGCCCCAGTAAAAAAATTGAGACTTTTTCATTTTTTTGGCCAAATTTAGTGAACTGGAGACGTAGCAAAAATTTTTTCCGAAAGGAAAATTAAAACAAAAGATTGGAACGCCAAATGGGACAGTGTGTTACTCAAATAAATGCAGCATAGCAGTGGCGTACCCAGAAAAATATTTAGGGGGGAGGGGGAATGATTTTACGATTTTTTGTAATGGGTTAAATGCACTTTTTAGCAATTTTAACACTCATAAAACGCGTTACAAACACAAGATTACTAATCCACAAGGCTGCATGGGTCTTGGGGCAGCAGCCCCCAGAAAAAAAAATTGGTGAAATTTTTGATTCTTCGGCCAAATTTAGTCAATGGAGACGTATCAGAAAATTTTTCCGGCCGGACCATGAGAAAAACCAAAGGACACAAGGTTACAGGGGTCTGGGGGCGGCAGCCCCCAGAAAAAATTGGAGATTTTTCAATTTTTAGACCGAATTTGGTCAACTGGAGACGTATCAGCAATTCCTTCTGGCTACGTCTTTGGGCAATACCGGCAATGCTCAGTTGATGCTCATTTTTATTTTTCAATGCTCATTTTTATGTTCCAATGCTCAAATGAGCACAAATTTGAGCAAAAAAAACCGTGATTGGTACAAAATCATCTCTTCATGGTAACACATTTTAATCTAATTAATTAATTGGACCTAAGATTTTCTTGTTGAGATGTTACCGTTTCTGGGGTGAATTCGCGCAGGCAAGGCATCGGGGTCCAGCTCTGAGTCGTGGACGGGATGAGGGTTTTAATGATGTTGTTGGCATCGATCATTTTCAGAGATCGCTCGTCGATCAGAAACAATTCCGCCTGGGCGTTGAAACCGATGCCTTAAAATAGATAAACAACAAATAAAAAAATTACACAATTGTTGAGCCCCAAAACAAACATGAAGACCCCGTTACTTACACTGAGTTTAAGAATTCAGCGTCTTTTGGTCAAACTTTTTGTCGAGTCACGAAATCCAAAAGTCAGAGAAGTTTTGTCTCAGATTTATTTATTAAGACCGATTATTTAAGGCCGAGTAATCTTAAGCCTTGCATTAGCTATGTACTACGGAAAAATGCATACCCTTGAAAAGCTAATTTCGGCTCACAGACTAATTAGACCTTAAGGACACTAAAATTTTGGTCAAAGTGAATGGTGAATCTTTTGCATACGAACTAGTTTGCACATAGTTGGGGGCAGAGGGGGGCATCCACCCCCCTGGCTGGCACTCCCCTCTGGCTCTGATGGCCAAAAAAGTGCCCCAAAAATGAGCTGAAAAATCGAAAAACTGCTAAATTTCTCAGGCGTCCCAGTTTGACCCCGGACCTTTTGGGGAAGTGGTCTGACCCCTGACCTTTTGGGAAGTTGAGTCTGACCCTTGACCTTTTGAGAAGTTGGTCTGACCTCTGACCTTTTGAGAACTTGGTCTGACCCCTGACCTTTTGGGGAAGTGAGTCTGACCCCTGACGTTATGGGAAGTAGAGTCTGACCCCTGACCTTTTGACCCCTGACCTTTTGGGGAAGTGAGTCTGACCCCTGACCTTTTGGGGAAGTGAGTCTCAGCCCTGACGTTATGGGAAGTTGAGTCTGACCCCTGACCTTTTGAGAACTTGGTCTGACCCCTGACCTTTTGGGGAAGTGAGTGACCCCTGACCTATTGGGGAAGTGAGTCTGACCCCTGACGTTATGGGAAGTTGAGTCTGACCCCTGACCTTTTGGTAAATTGAGTCTGACCCTGGACCTTTTGAGAAACTGAGTCTGACCCCTCACCTTTTGAGAAGTTGAGTCTGTCTGACCCCTGACCTTTTGGGAAGTCGAGTCTGACCCTTGATCTTTTGGGAAACTGAGTCTGACCCCTGACATTTTGGGAAATTGAGTCTGACCCCTGACCTTTTGGGAAGTTGAGTCTGACCCTTGACCTTTTGGGAAACTGAGTCTGACCCCTGACCTTTTGGGAAGTTGAGTCTGGCCATCTGCGCCGGCCCCAGCATGCCACACTCGTCGTGCAGCACACAGGCCTGGCCCGAGCCCGCGTAGACCTCGTAGTTGTCGGCCGGGTTGGCAGGGGGGCCTGTTGGGTCAGCACATTGCGCACACGCCACACTTGACGCCGCAGGGGCAGGGACACAAACAGGTCGCCCGTCGTCGGCTGGATGGCCAGGTAGTATGCGTGTGCCGCGTCCGATGGGCTGAAATTAAAAAAAACAAATTGACGTGTATAATTTATTTACAATAATGATTAATTAATTAATTAATTAATAAATAGGTAACCTGAAATACAGCTTTTCCATTTCTTTTAAGGTGGTAGTTGCGTTTTCGAGGTTTTTGTGATTTCTATGTAAACTTTGCGCCACCAGTACTCAAGTTATAAGTGACGCCTGAGCATACATTTTTGGGACAGTATTATAAAGGTCAAAATCCCCAGGCATGTCTCTCACTTTTTTTAAATTTCACCTGTGGACATTTTTAGAGGGTTTTAATTACAAGAAAATATCTTAAATTTTCGGTGCGTTTGCTTTTCAGCTATTTTCTCAGTAAATTGACTAGTTATTAAAAAAGTGAGGGACATGCCTGGGGATTTTAAACATGTCAAAAACCTTACCAACTTTCAGCCCCAACAGGTAATCGTATGATTCAGAGCTGTGGCGCAAACTTTTTGTAAAAAATTTTAATATTTTGGAAAGGACCTTTCTTTAGTCGCTTATACTGGAAAGAAAATCACAGGTTAAATTTCAAGGCATGGCATACATTTAGGAAAGATATTGTTCTACCTAATGCAAAAGACCGCTTGTGATTTGAATTTGTAATGGCTGTAATTTGTAATTTGAGCTATGGCTTTTTAAAAAAACACCTAAAAACGCAATTACCCCCTTAAATGATATCTATTTGACTCAAATTCCAAATTCTGGTAGAATTCATAGAATAGAAAAGACACAAATGACACGGTTGTTTTCAGGCTGCTAATATGCAACACATCTACCGAACTACACTACGTAGTCACACCATAGCTGACTAGTGCACCTCACAGTGTTATGCTCTTACAAATACGTACTCTTACTAAGCTACCAAGTCATAGCTATTCACCTAGCCGCAACCATATTTTCACTTATGTACTCTAGCCATAAATATACACCTCCCAGTGTCATACTCTTCCCATTATGTATTCTTGCCACAGTTGTGTTATATGAATCTGTACTCTTGCCCACCTCAACTGCAGCACAGTGGCCACATGTCCAGTGGGGTCCATGCGACGGACAAGGTTATAGTCCCCGAAGAAGAGACATCCGTCGATGCCAGTGGCCAGGGCCAGGGGCAGGAACAGGCGGGCCTCTTGGGCCGGACCGTCGCAGAAGGCGCACTCCAGCGGTCGTTGCTGGCCGTCGCCCACTCGCGAGCTCACCAGTCGAGCCTCCTGCGACAGGTAGCGCAGACTGCCGTCGCCTTTCCACAGAACGCCTGAAACGTGCATTGCAGCATAAGGTGGCGCTCTGAATAACCGACTTTGGGCGATAAAATTCTTCACTTAAGTTTTGGTGGGTTAACACACGAAGAAAAGCTTAAAGCCCGGTTCATATTTGTCCTTGTCCATGTGCTTATCGTTTTATCCCTAAGCAATTCCAGAAAACTGCCTGGCCAAAGAAGCCAACTATTCACATGAATCAAGTATTCAAGCAGATCGTATGCAACGAATTACCGAAACGCAGATTAAATTAATTGCAGTTGAACATTTACAACTTGTATATTATTATTTGGACTGCATAAAAATCAGCAAGTTAAGCCTTCAATTCAATGAAGTTTAGGAAAGACCACTGAAGCCCGGTTCACAAGAAGCAATTTGCACGCACGTTTCAGACACTTTTTCTAACGCACTGTTCAAGCAACTTCAGTTGCGTGAAAACTGCTTCGTGTAAACAGGCAAATTTCGATGCAAAAGCAATTTCCAAGCAATTTTCACGCAACTGAAATTTTGCAGTCTGATCTGATGCGGGATTAACGTCTACTGGTGAACCCTAACTTCACAACCCAGACGTACCACCAGCAATGTCAAAGTGATGGTGAATGTCTAGGTTCCAACCGCCCAGATCCGAAATGGACGACCCGAAGCCGGACAGACGGACTTGGCGGCTCAGCCAGAACACCTCTGCACAGCCAAAGTATTCGTAGCCGATGCGCACTGAAAGCAAATAACTTTTATTTATTTAATTCTATATTTATTTACATATTTACATAATATATTTATATATACTAACGCTATATATTCATATATACAAACGCTATCTGTTTATGTATTTATTTATAATTGTATATAATATGTTTATATATATTTACATATAAATAATTCTATTTATATATTTAGTTATTTATTTATTATTTAGCTTTTATTTGATCTAGTAATATTCTAATAAAAGTATATTGCATAATTAATTTTTTGTTGAAAATAAAAATAAAAAATAACTAATAAATAACCTAAATTATAATACACCAGGTCCATATGAGCAAAGCAAATTTCATGAAATACATCCATTACTGAAACTATTAATACACAATCATATCATATAATATGACTATATTAATACATAATTCATAATATGAATTAAATAAGTTACCAGTAGCAGTGGTTAGTCCGTAGACTTTCTGCAAGTAGACATTGCGGCGATCCCAGGCAAAGGTGTGTGTCAGATTGGGCTTAGCGGCCAGCACCGTCTCAAAGTGGGTTCCCTCGACGTGAATATGCAAATGAACCAGTTTCAGGTCACGTGACGGGTTCTGGGGCAGCAGGTAGAGCCAGAGCAGGGAGTGGTAGCCAGGGGCACGGGCTGAGGTGTAGGTCAGGTGGATGTTGGTGTCGGGTAAGGGAATAGCGGCGTAGACGGCCTAAAATGGATCACATGTTGAACGAATAAAAGATGTCCCAATTTGGAAAGAAAGCAATGGAGGCGCTGGGAATCGAACCCGGGCCGCTCGCGCGGGTGACAAGAGGGCAAACCACTACACCACAGCCCCTAAATCTGGTTGGCCCCATTTCTCATTTATAACATCACACCAGACATGTACGATACGGAAGGGATTCCCTTCAAAATCGAGGGCCGGGGGCCAGGTTGCTAAAAATTTGGGCAAAATTGAGTAAAAATTGCACTTTTTTGCTAAACTTTTGCCAATTTTGTAAAAAACATTAATAACAAAATGTAAAAGAAAATAAACACAAAAACACACTTGAGCATCAGCAATGACGGCAGCCGAGTGACGAGGTTGGGCGCTGTAGACAGCGTGGCGCCAGGAGGGGACGATAGAAGGCTGGATGTCCATGGCCCGACGGAGGGGGGCACAGGGGGGTGGCAGGGGTCTGGCAAAAGGGGACGGCACAGGGGAGAGGTCCTGCAACAAAGACATGTTATGAAGGCAAAGGGGGATTCCCCACCCCCAACAGGGTCAAGGGGAAGGGTCCCGAAAGTATGGGCAAGAGTGAGTAAAAATGGCCTTTTTTCAAAATTTTGGCAAAATTCAAGGTACTTTACTTATCATGGGACGAGGTACCCAAAATTTGGCCAGCGCCAAGTCAGATACCAGTGCCGTTCGTTTTTTGCAACAGCTGGTCAACCTCTTTGTCTACTAATAAACGGACACCCTACGGACAAGTATGACCTGGCTCCAGGCTAGTGTTATAGCCCTATCTGTTAAGCCTGAAAAACTATAAAAAAATTTAGAAGTTTTCATTTCATTTTGTCATAAATCATACTCCCTTGAAAAACACTTGCAAGATAGCTTCTCTTTGCTTTGATTAAAAAAATTGCATTGCAATATTCCAAAAAGAGCAATAATCTACTTGGGCATTTCGCATAATGATGTCTCCAACGTAAACGATTTGGTTCCAAGGCACTCGCGTGGTGTGATAGCTAGAGCCGAAGGGAATTCGCATGAACTGCAGTTTGACCGCACCGCCACCATTCACCATGATGTCAAATCTGAAATAGAAAAAAGGAAAGGCATAATTAATTCAAACAAAAAAGTAAAAAATAAATTGCTCAAAAATTTTCTGCCTTGTGACTCCGCGAATGACCGTAGGTAAACTTTTGTTAAAGCCGGAGGCAGTGTTTTCTAAAAAATAAACTAGTGTGTTCACATTTCGGACTAGCTCCACACTCCACAGTCTACTTTTGTAGATCCGAGGTTTGGAATATTTTTTGAGACAATGATGGGTCTCGCGACACGCAACACAGTGGCTATTTAAAACCGCCTCTAACATCACTTTCATCAACACCAATACACGATAGTAGAATTAGGATCATTTTATTCCAGACCTAATCCTGAACGTCAAATTTAAATTCGCGAAAAATTTCATGTTCCTACGTTCAAACGCTTACTCGATAGTATATACCCTATATCGCTACCCCACTGCCCCTACTAAGCCCGATGAGGAATTCTAAAAATAGGAGTACTAACTGTCCATCCGCTCTGGAGATGGTGAAGCCGTATCGCGGATTGGACGAGTCGGTAACCCGCACCCCGATCAGCGGGCTTCCGTTCGCGTGCAGCACACGGCCTCGGATCACAGTGGCTCGGCTGAAATACAAATCACGGCTATAAAAAGCAAATTCGAAGAAAATCAGGGTAATTTTAAGCTCTACAAGTAAACACTGTGAAAATTTGTGTAATCAAAGTAATATTTTGTTAATGTGACTTTTGCATTTCACGTAACTTTCTGTAAAATTGATCTTGCGGTCTGCTAGATATTATCAAAGCTATTACCGATTGCTCACTCTTCAATCAAGACAGTAAATAAACTATTGACAAATTGAACAATAATGAACGATTGCCGAACTACAATTTATCAATCAATAACTTTGTTATAATTTAAGCGTAATAGGTCAAAATTCAATCAATCATAATCGTGACAACTAAAGTACCTTTCATTAAATAAAGCCTCATTTGCATATTGTTGCACAGAGTCGGGTTCCAGTAGGAATTTGGTCTTCTCAAAGAAGGAAGCCTGGGGGGCGGGGGCCTGTTTCCGGAGCAACACCTGGAGGGGGGACGTGACTGTCTGACAGAGGGGGTCCTTGCTGCAGCTCTCCGACGCGCAACACTCTGAGTCTTCGCAGTCCGTTAGTCCGTCTAGAATATAGACAGTTAAGCCTAGTTCATACTTGTCCGTAAGCAAAAAGTTCGAACAGCTGTTAAGGGACAATTTTTGGTGAGTGAGCTAGCCCGGCAGATGTCGACGAAAGCGCAAAAAATCATGAATGTATCTGTGGTTGTAGTTTTTCTGTACTTGCTTACGGACATTTCCTTACGGACACAGACAACTGTGAAACTAGGAATAAGACGGAGCTACAGACGATTGAAATACGGATGATCTTGATGACAACATTTGTGCATAGTTGTATATGATCTAAGGATCCAACCAATCAAAATGCAGTCTTGGTAGTTGACAATATCGCTATGGTAAAATATGGTTGTTTGCTACTTCGATATTTCTCAATTCTCCATGTGGGAATCGACCCCTGGGCCCTGAGCAACATGAACTAAAAATTAAGTACTCATCGAACGTAAATGAACTCATGACACAAATCCTCAGCTGTGCTCCTAATCAACTAAATCTCAGTCTAATCCCCTAAATCCCAGTCTAGTACCCTAAATCCCGGTCTAATCCCCTAAATCCCAGTCTAATCCCCTAAAACCCAGTCTAATCCCTAAATCCCAGTTTAATCTCCTAAATCCCAGTCTAATCCCCTAAATCCAGTCTAATCCCCTAAATCCCAATCTAATCCTATAAATACCAGTCTGATCCCCTAAATCCCAGTCTAATCCCCTAAATCCCAGATCCCAGTGTCTAATCCCCTAAATCCCATTTTAATCCATCCAATCCGCTAAGTCCCACCGTCATCGTTGTCGAGTCCGTCGTGGCAGGCGAGTTCCAGAGCCACTGCGCAGTCCCGGCCCGAGTGGTCCCGGTCGCAGACACAAGCCCAGCTGACCCCGTCCCATTGGCGACACTCCCCGTGGCCAGAGCACTGGCCGGGGCAGCCTTCTGCAATAGGATTAAGTTAATCCCATTAACTAACTGCATTTTATTAAGCCGAAATAACTCAGGGTAGGCCGGGCTAATAAGTCCAACCGAGCACTGTTCAGTCTTTTTTAATAGTCTTTAATTTTAGAACCTAATAAAAAAAATATTTTTTGGCGTATTTCAACTTTTGGATTTTACAGTTAGAATTTTACACTATGACTGGCATTCAGTTACCCAGAAGTCGAAAACGTCGTGGTGAAAACACAGAAATTTTCATTATTCTGCTCAATTTCATTCGATCTGACAGTTTTTCACCGTACAGAGTGTAAAATGGTTAAAATCCTAACCTGTTTTAGACTAAAACATAGCATCGCAATGAAAACTACAATTAAGCATTAATTACGTGCTGTACTTTAGCCCCCAGACATACCAAGAAGACAATTGTGTCCATTCCACCCCTTTTGGCAGTGACAGGTGCCATTGCGGCACTGCCCGTGCAGATGACAGCCCTGCAGACACTCCGCTTCGGCACAACGGACACCTGTCCACCCGGGGGCGCAGACACACGCCTGGTTCACACACTGGCCGTGCGAGGAACAGTCAAGGTTGCACTCCTCTGCAAAACACAACACTGTGGTCACAGCACTCATGTCTAGGAACAGTTTAATACGGGGCGATAGGGGGCGGCAGGGACCCCCAGACTTTTGTACAAGGGAAAACAAAAATGGGGCCGCCATACAAGAAGTGCAAGCAAAATTTTCTATAAAATTTGCTATCGAATATGGGCATTTATATAAAATTTATGCAATCTACCTTAATATTGGCCAATATTTTCAAAAATAGCGAATTTTTACGTCACAACAACACACTTTGGCCATGTTTTTTTTTAAATAGTTGATTATTTCGCTACAACACGGTCACTTTTTGTCTGACTTGGTACAAAGGCAGTCGAAATGTCGGTACAGGATGATCCCCCCAGCTTAGGCCCCGTGCTATAGTATGTTTACAAAATAGCAGCAAGAAATAAAATATAAACACAATAACAGCACCATAAAAATACTGATAACAGCCAACACAAATTTATATTTGGACAAAGAATCGAAACAATAGAACAGCTAAATTTTACAAAGGACGGGTTCATCTCGCTACCCTAGAAAAGTAAAATCAAATCTAGAGGCTGAAAGCAGAAAGGTTGAATCCAAATTTATATTCCTCTGCTACAAATTGAGTCTAAACCTCCATTCATTCTTACAGCCAGCCGCCGTTCAGAGTTCAGTTGATGATTCGGCCGGCAAACTTAACATCATAATGTATAAAGTGGAGCTCTAGGGATGCAGTTTGTTGGCTGAAGTCTAAACCGACATACGGCTGTAAGTATGAATCGATCCTACAACCGAGTAGCATCGACGTGGTTCAATTTAAATCTACAAGTTCAGGTCTCTGAAACGTCGGAACAAGCCCCTCTTGAAATTTCCAAAAATCCGGAACAAGCCCCCCCCCAGCCCACCACCCCGTGTACATCTATGACTACAAGCCACACAGACCATTTAAAATAATAAAAAAATCAGACATTTTTACACGCTGCAGAAACTGCCCAAAAAAGCAGCCAGCCACAAAGAAAAGCTCACCAAGCTCACACGTGTCCCCCCTCCACCCTTGGTCGCAGTTGCACTGCTGGGTGAGGGGGTCATAGTGCCCGTGCAGGCCGCAGGAGGGGAGGGTTGGCACGGGACACAGCCCCCCCGGGGTCGGCAGGGCGCTCACATAGGTCACCTCACAGCCGGGGCCCCTCCAGCCAAAGTCGCAATAGCACTGGCCCCCCACACACACCCCGTGCCCGCTACAGTCCGCCTCCACACAAGCCACTGGAAGAAACAGAACAGGGGGGAGTGAAATTAAGAAATAGGACTAGAAATGACATAAGTACAATAGATTGTGTCTGTTTGATAAAATGAGAGGTGGGATTAATTTCGAAGAACGCTGATTTAATATCGTTATCGTAATGAAATTATTCTAAGAAGGTGCATTTAAATAGAATTTTATATTTATCTAATTAGCTATATCACTTTGATTTATGTAAGTTAATTTGTAATCCGCTAAATCCAATGTTAAAGGAAAAATAAGATTATATTCGAAGCAGCAGCAAACTGACACAATCAACTAGAAAAGAAATTTACAACAAGAAGCCTAAATATGGACTTTTTATCTAAAGTCTAGGACAACAGCTAACAGCTGTCATGCAGACATAAGCTCACCGTCACTGAAATATATACCCCACTAAAAGTTAACTAAACTTGACAAAATGGAGTATATAGAACACTGAAAGCTAAAGCTACCAAGCCAAACACCACAGTAACAATAACACACACAAAAGCTGCCCAAAAGAAGCAACAACAATAATATCTATGGATTAAATATCTATTATGAATGAGCCGTGAATGAATAAAAATCAGAATTAAACTAGACTGACGGCATTAACCTTTACACGCCGGGATCGTTACCTTAACTGAGTACAAATTTCTTCTAGATAGAAAGGCTCCCAAAAATAAGGAGGCAAAATGGCCTGGTTTCAAGTTAAGAAATTTTAGGGTATTTTTGGTCAATAAGTGGGGAGTGCCATCAAAATTTGAGGCAATTCAAAATACTTGACCTCCGTTCATGTATCTCGATCGCACAAACTGACTTCTATTACATCTTGGTGATTCGGCGTGTCGTTAATTTAGTCGATCTAATCCAGCTATTAATTAACGCTACTTTGAGACAATAATCCTGGTATATATACCTAGTTCACAGAATTCCCCCGTGAAGCCGGGTTCGCATTCGCATCGCCCCTCGCTGTTGCAGCGGCCATGGTTGTTGCAGTTGCGCACCTCACAAACGTTGCTGGGGACGTCGCATTCCGCTCCTAAAACAGTAAACTTAAGAATTAATAACTGATAATATGTTAAAAATAGAGATAGGTAAGGGAATGACCCAGGGGGGATTCGAACCACATATCTATGGATCTACAGACCAGTAGTCTACCGTTTCAGCTAATGGGCCAATGCTGACTGCTGAGCTGTCATAATTGCCTTTCAAGTATATACATACTTTACGGACCTATCTTACTACACACAAATATACGAGTAATGAGTTAATTAAAATAAAAAAATAATTCATTAATATAAAGTATCTATGTACAGTATCTGCACGAGTCAACCCGGACCTATTGCATGACTGCAAAAAGGCGTGTGGGTTTACAGGAGGATTTTAGCCACAGAATGCGTGTAACTACAGACAGTTACATAGCTAACATTTTTAACAGCTAGCTTAAAATGATTTCAATGACGTGCCTTTCCACCCCTGGTGGCAGTGACAGCGTCCCAGAGTGAAAATGCCATTCCCGCTGCACAGCACAGGACACAGGGCTGAAAAAGAAAGTAATTAAAATACCATTTAAAAAGATACATCTCATTTTTTGATTGTACAGAAATTAAGGCAATTTGCATACGAACAGCATCTTTTCGTAAAATGAAATCACAGTCATGTTTTGCTCTACCCCAGTCTTGAATATCTGGAATTCTTAAAGTGGGTGATCGGTAGATCTTTTGTACCTGTTGCATGACAGTTGTGACGGCTGCACATTTTCAGCTTTGCCTTATTTGCCCTTAGATTAGGCTTCTGGCTTGGACTTACATATCTATTTTCACTCTGATCACCACTTTAGGATAACAGAAAACTTATGGTGAGCCTTACTTTCTTCGCAGAACTCTCCGGTGTAGCCATCGCTGCAGTGACAACGCCCCTCCTTGCAGACGCCCTTGCCGAAACAATTGCCCCGACACGCTTGTTCCTTGGCTGAAATTAAGAAATGAACACTTGAACATGGATAAGAATCAATCTATGTTTAATTAATGCATGGATTAATGAAATGCCATTAATATTGGATTAATGTAAATATTTATTGCTGTTCCGCATTTGTTAGCATTTATTAAAGTGAATTTTTCTTTCTTCTTTTTTTCTTCTTTCAGTATATAGACAAACAATGAAATGTGCATAAATGCAATACATAAAGGCCAATTTACACGATCGAACTTGCTCAGAACTTGATCCGGACCGAACTTGCTCCGAACCTAGTCCGGAGCAAGTTCGGAGCATGTTCGATCGTGTAAACGCACTCCGGACCTACTCCGGACCACCTCCGAACATGCTCCTAACCAGCCTCGAAGGTTCGATGCTCCGTCGAACTTGCATCGGACCTAGCGTTCAGCAGCCAATCAGATTGCTTAGAAAAATTTTTCCCACGCTAGTAGTCGCCGTTGCTACATAATATGGTTTCTGTTCAGTCAGCGTCTATGTTTTCGTATCAGCACTTGTGCCAAGGGCTTTTGATGCCTTGGCGAAGCAACTTGGGGAAATCTATACGGGGAAGTTACTGACTAAATTAAAAAATTAGTTTCATAGTTTTTTATAAGAATCGATTGCTCCACATGAATTACACAAAACTATTTCAACTGAACTTTTAACTTTTTAAGACCAGTTATTTCACACACTGCAGTCGAAATTAAAGTTAATCCAAAGCCATCTGTGCTAACTCGACGGGTTTTCTAGACGGAGTTCTTAAACCCTTATTTGTAGCAACCCTATTTTTGACGACGCAGAAACCAAAGTTGCGCCCAACAGCGTCGACTGCGTTTCTGTTTGGGTGCAAATCGACCCCCAACACGCTAATAACAGCCATCGCAGCCGCTGCCCGCATTTGAGACATTTTGGCGGCAAAATAATTCAAAAAATTGAAGGAACGATAACGGTTTTGAAACGTTAAATCTGATTGGCTGTTTATATTCTAGCTAAATCTTAATTAGCTGCTGAGCTAAGTTCGGAGTGAGTTCGGAGCAAGTTCAGAGTGTTCGGTGCAAGTTCGATCGTGTGCATGCAAAAATTCGCTCCGAACTTGCTCCGGACTAGGTTCGGAGCTAGTTCGATCGTGTAAATTGGCCTTAAGTCATCTATATTTGTAACTGAAAAACACTGTTGCTTCAACAGAAACACATTTTTATTGTTGTCATCATTCTGTAATGGTTCTCAGTATTTAGGTCACTCGAATAAAAAGAGTTTAGTTAGACTGATTATTAGCCTTTACTAGACTATCTCGGCCCCTGCTAACAATAAATCGGCCCGGTTTAAACTTGCTCTTGTCCTTGTCCCTACCGTTTTGTCCCAAAGCGATTCCAACAAAACTGCATTGCCAAATATGACATTTTTTTGCATGGTGATAGTTGAGGTCACTACAAGACCGTATACAAAAAAAATAGCTGAAACGAATTTCTTAGTTTTTTCACAGCAGCTGAGCGAAGTTTGTCCTTGTCCCTGTCCCTGTGTCCTTAAGGACAAGTATGACCCAGGCTTACTAGTGACAGCAGCGTATAGTTTCAAGTATGCCAGGTCAGTCCCGTCATTCAACACTCCAATCCGCCACAGACCGGCGCTCAGGAATTCCACGAACGTCGTGTGACGCAGATTCTAAAAAAAAGACATTTTACAGAATCAGATTAATGTAAAACTTACGTAAGCAGAAATTCGAAAATTGCACTCATAAGCAGTCGCCTACAAACATGGGTGTAAGTGGGGTGTTCAGCTACCCCCCCCGCCAGAAGGCAACTTCACTACCTCAGACGGGTGCTTCATGGCCCCCACCGAATGTTCTGAAGACAGGTCAAGACGCCAAAGGAAAAACGGTGGCACATGAGGCAAAAACAGAAGGCAAAGTTGGCACCCCCCCCCCCAAAATCGCCCACCTGCCCACGTATGGTCACCTGTCAAAACTTATCACCCACTGCATGTGATGCTGAACAGTTCCTCAGAGATAAGACTGAAACTTCCGAAGTATATTCTAATTTTTTAGAAAGTTGGTATCATTTTCTGAAGCTACGAATAGTGTATATCAATAATAAACATAAATACTATAACTAAATGCATGAATAGATTAGCAAAAAAATACAGTAAATAAATATACGTCATAATATAATTACAGTACAGACAGGTCAACTAAACACTACTCATTGTCTAATGATCCGCACCTTCTAAACATAAAATACTATAACTAAATGAATGAACTATCAAAAATTAATAAATAGTTAAAGACAAATTAACAATTAATACTACTAAGTATCTAGTGATTATTCCCGACGTAAACTAATAATTCCCACCTTCTGATCAACTTGGCTGTAATAATAACTGGTGGTGACGGCTCGTTTATGATGCTTAGCGTGCAGTTTAGCCCCCAGTATCAGGTGAACAAAGTCGTGTTGTGTGGGGGTGGGGGCCAGGGTCTGTCGACCGTAGAGGGCCAGCTTGGCTTGTGGGTCCACACTGAGGTTGAACTGTACATGGCTGTCGCTGTTAAGCGTGAAGTAGGTCTGACTGAGACCCAGGGGCAAGTCTGCTAGAACCTCTTGGCCCAGATGGAAGGTGGCTGGCAGTGGACGGCCTGAAATCACAAACATCTTGGGTGGATTTCACAAAGGTGGTTTTACTAAACCATAGTTTTACGAACGTTTTCAATAGTTTCAGTACTAAACATCGCCAGAATCGTTAAGAATTTCGTAGATTTTCTTAAACAATGGTTTTAGCTCAGCTGAAATTTCAGCACAACAAGAACGTGCACTGTTGCAGGTTTGAAATTTCCGAATTCTTAAAGACGTGGGTGATCGGACGACCTTTTGCCATGTCGTTTGACATATTATTAAGTGACGGTGGCTCTAGAGCTCTAGAGAATCTGACTAGACACCCACATACTTGCTGCTGCCAGACAACATGAATAAAAAAAGTCAAAAAGACGTTTTCAACTAACCAGGAACAATGCTATACTGGTGATCTGAGCTCCCTGAGTAGTCCCTTGTGTGGAACGAAGGCTCCAAAGATGAGGCAGAGACCAGGGTCACTAAAACATATAGAGATAACGCGTAACAATTACAAGACTAATCTATGCAGACATACTACAACTACTACTCAATACCAGGAGTACATAATAGTGTCTGGTCTCCAAGAAGCAAACTTAAGAAGTCCATAGGCCGATTTCGTTGAACGCATCGCACACCAGGCAGGCAGGACAGTGTCTCACTCTTCTTCTACAGTGTCATAATATACTCTTGATACTGAAGTCTGACCAAAACTTGGCTGAACATTGAGACAAAAGCAAGTGGCTTCATTTTAGTGACTACTCGCTGTCTATGCTGCCTACCAATCAAATAAGCAATGACGATGAGCGTGAAGAGCAAGGCCAGAGCCAAGCCGAGGGCCAGACACTTCCAGCTGCACCAGTGGTAGGGGGCCAGAGGGCAGGGGGGGTCCTTGTGGCGACGCCAGGGGGGCTTGACGGGGCCGTGGTGGGGGGGTCGGCCGTTGCTCATGTCGGGGCGCAGCGGGAGCACAGGGAGGGGTACGGTCGAGTGAGCGTTCGGCAGCAGGGAGTAATGCCTGCAATAAAGGGGGGGGGGTAGTTTTTTCCTTAGTATAAAGAAAGAGTATATACATAATAGTTTCCTAGTATATACTCTTGTTAATATAGCGTTTGAGCATAAAAAGATACAATAAAACTCCCTTCCTGATTAGATGTATTACGCATTCTTAAATGAAAATTTTATGTATTAAATTTAAAATTCCGAACTTTTTGCAAAGTGTAAATTTTCACTGTGTTAATCAAACGGACAATTTAGTTATATATTTTATAATATACAAGGACAGTAAGTATATAAGTATCTCTATGTTAAACCTGCAAGATACAATGAAACCTATACTAAACTCAAATCCACTTTAATAGACGAAGCTTGCCTGGTGTATCATATTAGTGTAGAAATAAAAAAAAGTTAAAAAAGTTTCACAACCAATGAAAAAATGTCTATACATATTAACCGCCAAACTACAATATAGACGGTAGAAAATATTGTCAAGTGTCGAAATTGGAAATAACTGCGGTGTCCAAGTAATAAAACTCGGTAGGGTTGCTTTCGCAAATAGGTATCGAAATCGCGAACAAAGGAGGCCTGAAATTGGATTTGATTGAGAAAAGTGTTTGTAAAAACGGAAATCTATTGTAAAATACAAGAGCCAGTCTGACAATAGTACTAAAATTTAAAACTTACAAAACAAATTATATACATCAAACACCAAAGAAGCAAATATTCTAATTAAAAAAGGATTTGGAGAAAATGCAGGGTCTTACTACATACAGCCTGGGACTCGAAATACATACATGAGTGGACAAAACATAAAAGTCCATTTCCTTCTATAGTAACCGGACTAACAAGTTAGTTTTTTAAACTAAAAAAGTATACGACAACGAGAGGTGATTAAACTACTTAAAATCCAGTCCTCAATATAAAACTTTCACGAGATAAAAGCTACCCTAATTCGGCTCATAACAGTCACCAGACCAGTTGTCTTTTTAGCCCGGAGCTTAAGCCAGATTCAAGACTTTTTAAGCTTTTTGAGCAAGATTTTGGACACACTAGACTAAACATACATACCTTTATATGTATATATTTTCATACAGTAACTTATATATTTTTTAAGGATCTCATTATTCATAAGCTTGGGTATGGAATCTAAGAGTTGCAATCCCACCTAGTCATTGTAGTGACCTTTTTTAAGCGTATGTCAAGACCTGAAGATTACAAATGAAATAATATATATTAAAAATTTCACATTTATATAAACTTTTGTCCGATGGCGAGCTACATATATGAAGCAAAAAAATAAACAACTAGCTAACAAAATTGCTAACATAAACTGCATATTGTATATATGTACATACAAATTTAGAAATTGAAGTTTAAAACTAGTCTCAATCGAGAATGAATGACTAAACAAATGCAGAAATCTTTTGAAATCCAACAAATTATCGCGCCAAAATGATTTTACCACTATAATTTTTATTTTTAAAATTCATATAAGCAGAAAATCGGATGAAATTTAATTGTGCCCTTAGCGGAAGCATATATTCCGACTGAAAGAATTTGACTCATGAAATTTTATAAATATTTTACTTTGTTTTCTGAGTGACTCAGAAATCAAACTAAAATTCTAAATAAAGAAATCAAAATAAAGATGAGCCATTTTTTAAATTTTGAAACAATATGGAGGTTTCCAAAAATTACCAATAAAAATTTCCAAGTGGAAAAAACATCAAACTATGTTAAAACATTAATTATTTACACATATATACATAAAAATGTTTCCCTTTTCAAGTAATTCCAGCAGCAGCTATTTCTGTCGTCACTTTTGAACAAAAAAAGTTGACAAAAACAGAAATGTTTAACATAAAAAAGTGTCATGAAAAATTAAAAACGGCAATACTTCCGAAAGCATGTTTTTGAGTGGCAATAGACACGGGACACTTCAAGCAGAGTACTTTTTCTTGTAACTTGTTTAGCCAAGTTAAGTGTTTGTAAACATATCTTTGAATCGAATCAACTTCAGTGCCAATTTTCTCGAAGATTTAAACAAGCATCTTGGAGCCTTAGCAATATATACTCACAAAGCCTGCAACTACTAAATCTACACCGCTGTGTAACTTGGCTACTTTAAAATACCCACGTATTTTTCCGGATTAAACGGCCCTGACTAAAGTATATTCCGAGTCAAAATCAAGAAAACTCTAAATCTAAACTGAGTGTATTTACAACTAACAAGTCTACTAAATGAATACTGAAATACTTAATGAAGATATATACTTAATACTTAATGAAGAATACTGAAAGCTTAGCGGCTAACCGTGTTAACGCTTAACGGGTTAGATTGTTGATTATTGATGCTTGCTGTGTTTCCATTTTAATAAACGAGTGACTTGATAAAAAAGAACGTACCGTTTATCGTTTTTGTCCGCAGGCGGTCGCTTGGAGAGGGAGGGGAGACACTGCTGGTCATGGTGGTGGTTTCTGAAACATCAGACGAATGGGTTTCGTCCAGCATCGAAATGTACTCATAATAGGACTCAGTCGAGGCAAAAGATTGTTAAATTTATTGCTCATAGGCTCTCTGTACTCTTGATACGCCATAAGGAAATAAATAGCATATCGAGAGAATCCGAACTAACACTCAGATAGAAACTAATAGTAAAAAATTGAGGAAATTATAGTGCAGAAGAAATGAAGATAATTTGAAGATAGGAAATTAAAACAAAAAAGAGGAGCGCAGTAAATTAAACAGAAGTAATCCTTACAATAATATCCCCTCACTAAAAAAGTAAACAAGTTAAGAGCTGGAATTACTGACTGCTAGATTGTGTAAAAAAAAGTATATACAAATATGACTTCTAAATGCTTCCCCCCTTTATCAAAAAAAAAAGCCCCCCCCCCCCAAATTTGTACGAATTAAAAGAATAAGTCAAAAGTCCTTAAAATAGCACTTCATAAACGCGTAATCCTATTGGAGCGATGAAACTATTAACACTGACCATATTTGGGCACACTTCAGTGGCCTTACCCAATACCCAGGTCTTCGTTGGCACCTGTCTTTTTATCCCCTAGAAAATTGGGGGAGGGGGTTCGAATCTCGGATTAATATAAGAATCGGTTTTTGTGGATTCTGACTAGATTTATTTGGTGAATAGCCCAGTTTATGATCGACGTATTAAGCTTGCTGATATGGGGTATCGTTTGATGCATAGTTGAATAATAAGCATTCATGCGGGCCGACTTTTCCAAAATTGCGCTAAATATTTAGGTATTCACCAAATAACGATTTTTAATACAAATCTATAAATCGAGGCTCCCCCCCCCCCCCCCAAAGCTATCCGGGATATTTGATTAAGGGCTTCAGCAATAAAAAAATAGGCTAGGACGCAACTAATCCAATTTACTACACGGTTTCATTTTGAGCACCACGAATTGTGTAGAAATGACAGAGGATTTGTAATCAGCTAATTTGTGATTGCCATTGATGCTAATTTCGGACATGTGTAATGTTGTAACCAAATTCACACATTTGCAGTAAGCTGAATTGTAAATGAATAGGAAATTCTAATACTAAAGAAAACAATAACATTCAGCTGAAGTATAAAAATATTACTGGAATAAAAGAATGTAAGATATACATAATCAATGGAATGTATATAAAAGCTTATTGGCAATACAGTGGAGTCATTATTGCGATTAAGGGCCCTGAACCTTCATCGAACATTAAACCTAAACATTTAAACTAACTAAACCAAATTTTAGGCCTAAGTTTAGGAATATTGAAGTGACCGAGTTCTGAAGTCTCAGCTATTAGTTTTAGTCCGAACACATTCCTGAACTTTCATCGGACTGAAAGAAACTTGCGTAGTATTATTTAGCTGGGTGCGCCAAGCCG